>JAVQJD010033819.1:0-14439 GCA_036023655.1 Nannoperca australis | reverse complement strand
CTTGACTCTATTTTCTATTCATTTCACAACGTATGGTGGTGAATAAGTGTGACTTTTCATGGAAAACACAAAATTGTTTGGGTGACCCCAAACTTTTGAACGGTAGTGTATATACATGTTTTGTGTGTGTGTGGGGGGGGTTGATGTGTGTGGGTGAGTGTGTGTGTGATATCAAGATACTTATTGTCATATTAAGTGATGTTTTATCATGTGTCCCTGTGTTTACAGTCACATATTGTGAAGCTAAGTCTGCTGCCGGCCCTTCTCCTGATATAACATAATAATATAATCACTGTCAATTAGATCTGTGAAGTTTGGGATTAACTAAATGTCTTAAAGTATTTTACTCTGATATGACTATATATGTGACATTTTAAGAGAAAGTGCATCTCTGTCTCTACCTGCAGTGACTGCAGACTCGTTCTCTTTTTTTGGTAACCAGGACTTGCGGCGTCCTCTCTCTCTCTGGCTAGACTGTGGTCAGTGAGTCTGTATTAGGTCAGGATCTTCATCTGCCAATCTGTATTCATGATTTAGGGTCAGATAGCAGTTCATTTTGTTTTGAGTTTCCGTTTGATCGGTCCAGTGTTCCAGATAGGCTTTCTTTTATTAATTTAATAATTTTAAAATCTTGGGTTTGTACTGTCTGAAAACTCAGTGTGTCAATTATGTTTACCTAAGCCATCGCTGCCTGCTGGCATACCACTTACCTGAAAACTATGCTGACACTTTCTACGACTGCTTGTATTTTTTTTGCATTTCACAATCCCCAACATCCACCTGTAGACTCTGAGTCTACCTTTCTGTAGGAGGAAGTTTTTGTCATTACTAGCTGCTTTGTTGAGCTTGGGGTTTCCTTGTGGGGAGGAATTGTGCAACTATAATATTATAGTTATTGCACAATTCCACAATAAACACATTGATGTTTAGTGCAATGAGCTGTATGCCACTGTTTTACATTAAATAGATGTGTGAAGTGTTGTGTGTTAGTTGTGACTAATTGTGTTGTTTTTAAATTTAAATAGCTTAGAATCATTGGTTTTGAAAACAGAGCTTCATAAAGCCATAACATAATACGATCATTCTCTCCAACACCATTTCACTGAAATTCACCAAACAATAGTATTGAATTATCCCTTAACCCTATACAAAGAATATTTAACTACTTCTATGGGTTGTATGTACATTATCTCACATTGTCTTCTGGTCTCAGACTGCGGTCGGCAGCAGTCTACATCCCGGATCATTGGGGGCAGCATAGCTAAGATGGGTCAGTGGCCTTGGCAGCTTTCGCTCCATTTCAGAGGATCCCACGTCTGCGGAGGAGTCCTGATCTCTCCTGATTTTTTGCTGACCGCTGCCCACTGCTTCCCAAGGTGACTGACACAGAAAAGTGTACTCACAATCTTTTCCACACTTCAGGATTGATGTTTTTATTAATACTGCAATAATCTTTGCTATTATTGACACATAATTCACACATTGTAACTTTAGACATTTATATTGTCCAGCTGCAGTCCACAATGCTGAACTGATGAATTGTAAAGATTCAAAATCCTGTATGTCGTGTATAAGCACCAATGCTAAATCAGAATCCATTGCTTTCCACTGAACAGTTTCTTTCCGTGTTGCAGAAACAACAACTTAACTCTCTCGGCAGACAACTGGAAAGTGTATGGAGGGATGGTGTCTCTGGACAAATTACCTCAGCCCTACCTGGTTAGGAGGATCCTAGTGAACGAGAACTACAACAGCAAAACGAATGACCAAGACGTCGCTCTGCTCCAACTTACATCACCAGTCATTTTCAATGGTCAGTCACATCTTCACTCAGTAATGTTTTTGTTCATCCTACTTTCGTGCCTGAGGCTGCGGAAGAGTCAGGAAAGGTTTTCATTAGGATTTATTATACAAGACAGAAAGCTGTTCATACTGGGAGGGGAGCATTTGCTCATAAGCGGTGTGTAGTGTGGCCAGGTAGGTGACCGAATGGCTTGAAAGACAATCCTTCTGCTGAATGAAATGGGTTCAAGAGCTTGTGTCAGTAAATGTCCACTCTGCAGCCGAAATGTCCTTGAACAAGTAGCTACATTTCTACAACCTCTGAGAAGAGAAATGTCTTTGCTCTGCGGCTGCAGGAAAAAAGGATATCAATAATGTGTTACATTATTATAAACAGTAACTCACTGATTTCAATATTTCTACTTTAATATAAAGTTTGATTCATGTTACTGTTTACATGATCTAATATGTGAGTATTAGAACAGAATATGGTCATCATATATGTTCTATACATTCATAAATTTGTTGTTTATCAGTTATGAGTTTGCAAATGTTACATATGCTTTTTTTGTGTTATCCAGATAAAGTTCAACCAGCTTGTCTGCCAGGTTTTGACCAGCAATGTTCCCCAGGAACCAAATGTTGGACTTCAGGTTTTGGCATCACTGCGACAGGAACAGGTAGGCTGGGATTTGGATCCACCTACATTAGTATACTACAAATGTAAACAACATAGTTCGGTTTTATTTAATTGGTCATTAGCTTCAGGAACAAGAATGCAGTCAGACTATAAAAACAAAGGGCAGTCAATCAGAAGTCAGAAAGCAGGGAGATAGTCGTCAAAAGAAGTACAGGCTGGCCGAACACAACAGAATAAAGTCTGGACCACCTAAGGGAACATAGATGATCTACCAGAGAGACTAATGTCTGTGCTCTCTATACTGAGGATGATGGTGAATGAGAAAGATGGACATAAAACTCAATAGTAATGTCTGACAGGCAGCTAAGAAATGACTGTTGCCATGGCAGTGCATGATTACATCAATCAGCTAATTCTATAATAAAGCTCAATGTAAAGTTTCACACTTATTCAGTCACTATTTTGGCATATAGAGCCTGGTTAAAAAAATAAATGATCATATTGTTTCCTCCAACACAGCCACTGTCTCCAGGGATCTAATGGAAGTGACTGTGGGCATCATTAGTACACAAGTGTGTAACAGCCCCATTGTGTATGGAAGCGCGGTGACCAAGAACATGCTCTGTGCTGGGGACCTGGACGGAGGCAAAGACTCCTGTCAGGTGAGCAGTTATTGTCAAGGGACAGGTTTATAGTAATCAGATGAATATACATCATGCTTTTAACGCCCAGCAAACTTCAACGTTAACTTATGTTAACTAAGCACAAACTATATTTTCCAGGGTGACAGTGGTGGACCTCTGGTGTGTCAGGAAGAGAACCGTTGGTTCCTGGTGGGGATCACGAGCTGGGGCAGTGGCTGTGGCGAAAGAAACAAGCCTGGCGTTTACACCAAAATCAGTAGTGTTCTGTCCTGGATCTATACCAACATGCAGGTAAGAAAGGATGGAGCAGAACACATTAATGAACAGAGCAAGTAAGCATGTTTGACATCCAGATGAGTAGGATGCATTTCTACTGTAGTGTTAGGGCTCCCGGTTTTCACTATCTTAACTCTTCCTGTGCCTCCTACAGCAAAAGAGGCTGTGATGTGCTTTTGTCTCCTGCCGGTGGTCTACTTTCCCCCGTGAACCCTGCACTATGAAGTTTGGATTTACACTTAGAAGAATGAATTGGTGAGGTGATACTGTAGACAGAAAGACAGACGGATGAAAGGTTGCACGCTGGTTTTGGGAGCAGCACGACGGGAGCAGCACGACAAAATTCACAACTTGAACACGGGACTTCTGTCTTGGTGTTCAGCATCATGTATATTCATCCTCTGTCATACGGCTGTTATGTGTTTTACCTGAACCTGATTATTGATACACAGTAATCGATGCACTGACTTCAGTCTTGCATTCTTGATTTTTCTCCTCTGTCTTTTAGTGTCTCAGCCATAATTCAAACATATGCTTACCTAAATCTTGAGCAACTTTGAAGATGGCTGGCCCTTCTCTTTATTAAGTGTTCTGTGCCAATGAAAGACAGTCCACTCCACTGTGATCTCCTTACTTGGTTAAAGAATGATACTCTTTATGATTGTAGAGGTGTGTTTATTTTTCTCAGGGACACGTCTCAGGTGTGTCAATGTAGCATATCAATTGTTTAAGCATATTAAAATAACAAAGGGCACTTTCTATATTCCCTTTGTGAAGAAAGAAGGCAGTTTGACCCTCGACTCTTTCATTGAGCCGGCACTTTGTCTGCTCACCTAAACCTCCCCTTATACTCACAGTGTGAAATATTTCAGAGATTGTTCTTCTTACATTATATTTCAGTGTGTGTGTTCTCTGTGAGTCATATTTATGTGCATTGGGCATTTTGACCAGCACAATTTTCTATTATGATATACAAATGTGTGGCACACGACAGGCATTATACATAAATATGCACAAGATGAAGGAAAATCCTTATTATGGAGTTAATTAATCATAGAATAAATCCTGACCACGACCACCAGGAGCTGTCAATCACACGAGGCTGGCATAATGCTGGGTGTCTATGGTGTGTGTGTGTGTGTGTTTGAGAGAGAGAGAGAGAGAGAGAGAGAGAGAGAGAGAGAGAGAGGTAGAGGGGTTTCAACACACTGAATAAGCAGTCACTCCAGGAGTCACATTCTTATCCATCACATCTATTTTTCCAGGACAAGTAGATGTGAGCAGTGTGCACATATTGACAGATGAGAATATTTGGAACAAAAGCCTTGTGAGACAAGCTGATTGATTGTTGTTTTTTTGTGGGTGGATATCAGTTTGTTGGCCAACGGTCCGCTGGAGAAACGAGGTGAGTTGATCAGCGCGCATATTCTGATGTCTTACACGGTGTTATTGTTCAATTTTTCACATAAAACGAGAGTCAGGAAAGGTCACGATAGCCACGAGAAATGAATCGGAAGGTGCCGCAAATTTGATCACAATTTATTTCCAGGAGCTTGTTTTAAGTGCACACTCCAATGTAAAGAAACCCGTCAGGGTAATTATCAAGATTTTCAGTGAATCAAGTGCAATTATTCTACGCCAACCGTGTGGTATTTGCAGTATTTACACACTGCTGGGCGGTCTCATTAACTTGCAACGGTGCCATTTGTAACAGCGCTAGTTGTTGTTTATCGCTGCTGAAGAATGAGGGTGTGTCTACTGGCACTGATCACTATAACCTTCACTGGTCACGCGGCAAATGAAACCCCCCACAAAATTAAGAATACTTGCAAATACGGATCAAAGCAATAACACGAGCGTGACCAATTCACTGGCGCGACTGTTGTCGTGAGCCTTGAACAGCGAGTTGAAAAACCAAATAGCAGATGTCGTTCATGATGTCACTGCTGTTATTGTATACGGTTAGCTGTTGCTTTCAGTGCCTGGGGGGGGCATCACCAGACGGATGGTGGGCTCGTGTTATTTTTCCGCTCCATGGTGATGATGATGATCCACAGGTTGAGGGACGCATAGGTGGGTGAATGCGCAGACGTCACACATCGGATGTTGAAATATACCGTGTTTATTGTGCGTCTGTCGGTGGAACCCGTCGGTGCCGTCCGTGTGGGCTGCGCGTGTACATGCGAGGTTATCAGCGCGTTATTGTTGTCAGCTGCAGAATCTACAGTCACTATCCCACACAGCTGACGTTTTTCATCATAAATGAATGTAAGCCGATTTAATTCCGGCTAGTTCGGCACTTTGTGGTCGCGCGCCACACCCCTCTCTCCTGTGTATGTGTGGACTCCGGTTGTCCTTGTGTTATGATATGTCATTTTAACCCATTTCTCGCTCGGCGCCAGTATGTTCAGGTAGACAGTTGCCATGGGGATGACTGGACACTATGGAACGACGCACATTGTTGTCATGGTGATGTAACATCATTATGATGGTAGATATAGGGGACCATGTTGTTTTTTTTGTAACCCACACAGGTTATGGAGATCTGTGGTGTGTCCTATTTAAAAAAAAAATTCATGTTGAAAAATGGGAAATACAATTTTAGCATTTCATTTGTTTAAATACTGAAACCAATGTCGTTTAGAAACCTGCACACCCACCAAAGCGCAGAGTGAAATGAGATTGATGCCAATCAGCCTCACATTTAAAACCTTTAAAGATGGACACAGGATATCAGGATAAGATCCTGAGCGCACAATCAGAGGGGTTGGTGGGGTGTGGTCTCATGTGAAAACATACATACAATGGATATTGTAGGCATACTTTGTCATTTGAATATCATTTTTCTTTCATGACCTTGGCGTTTTTAATAATTAGTTAAATCAGTTCAACTGTAATTTTTGAGTTCCGAGACGCACACATTTGCCAAATAGCATGATGTCAAAGGTTAGATCATTATTATTTTTTCATGTCTCAATGACTGACAAGCACTCTGCTGCCCTAGTCTACTTTATCATCTCACTGCTCCCATTGCTTTTGGTTATGATGTCTCTTTGGTCGCCTTTCTCAGTCCGCCTCTCCCTCATCACATGTGCTTCACCACATTTCCTGACCTTTTTTCTTAATACTCGGTGTATTTAGTACCAAAAATGCCACTATCATACAACATACTACCCTTCCCCTGTCCTGTCGTCTCCTACAATGTCTCCTCAGCATGCCCTTCACCTGTACTCTCCTGCCAGATAATGCCTTTCCCCGTCTGCTCATTTCTCATTCTCACCGTCTTTCACTCTGCCCTTTCCCTGTCCCCACATTTCAGTAAACAGCCTCCCTGCCTGCTATTTCCTTGTCTTCCCCAAACAGATACAGTCACACTGCATGCCATTTTCCTGTCCTCTACTCTCAGACAATGGGGAGCCATGACAATGGAACTTGATATTGTTAAACAATATCGCAGATAAGGTAGAAAAGATAAAGAGTCGCTGCTCGGATGCTGTGTATCAAACCTAACGAGAAAAAGGCTGTTTGCTGAAAAGCTGCATGATACATTACATGTGGCAATCCCATTCTCTGAAGGATCCGGTTAGTGGGTCATGGGACAAACATGTGACCCACTAACAGTTAAAAATACTCCTCCTCAAAAGAGATTCATATTGCACCATAACAAAAGTGATACTGTAATTCCGCCATTTTCTTAATTCACGCAACAGTTGAAAACTTTGTTCAGATAAGTGTGTTTGTAACAAATGTAAAATAAAATGCCCCTGTTTGGTCTTAATTCTTAAAAAAAGATAGAACAAAACAAACAAAATAAGCAAACAGTTTCTGTTTACTGTATTTAAAAAATCAGAGGGCACAATCACACTATTTAAACTTTCAAATATCAATATATGTATTGCCATAAAAAAAATCCAGCTTGGCTGTAGTATAAAACCAAGTTGGTATAGCACTCCAAAAAATGTATCAAGGTATTTTGTTGTCAATATAGATGAGTCTTTGAAAACTTCTCAAATTAAAGCTGCAAGAATTACTGTCAATAATCAATGCAGAACTTCTTCAAATAGAGTCTTGTGTTGCATAAAGGTCTTCTTCCTTTGTCCTTTAAAAAGATGGACAGGTGTTGTGGTGTGAATGGACATCTTGTATTTTGAATCTGACTGATTGCTTGGCCTTTGACCCCAGGATCGGTGGAGGTTGTCCAACAGGCCACTTAACCGTGAGCACTTACTGATCTAAGCTACTAACAAGTCCCTTATCGAGAAGAGACACAATAGGGCACCAGGTTTCTCGCCATCAACAAGCCTTATCTTTCCCTCTAACATTCCCCTTCCAGTCGCACATTGACAGACATATTTCCACCTATCCCAATTATCCGAAAACACATGGTTGAATATTGTTATTTAGGAACAAGTAGCTGCCTCGCCTTGGATGGAAAACTTAAATTTCAAATTTAATTTTTCCATCCAAGTATAATTCATTTTGGTTAAACTCTTGTTGTTTCTCTTTGAAAAGAAATATAGAAGGGAAAGTGTGATAATCCCAGCGACCCACATCGGTCAAGTTAGATTGTGTTTTCATCTGTCCATCCACCTTTCCCATTTATCCCATATCCTCACAGATGTACAAACAGTTTCAGTCGGGCAGCATGTGATTACTTAAAGGTGAGGAGGGTTAAGTGAGACTCTTGTTTCTATATAAAGAGAGAGAACAAGGTGGAACATGTTCATATGTGCCTAACAACATCTCATTCAGTGGTGTGAGTTTTTAGCCACAGTAAAGCATATATTACTCTCATTAAAGATATATCTATTAAAAAGTAGTGAGGGTGTGAAATAAGGTGTCAAACATGCAAGGTACTGATATACAAATCTCAGAGTCTACCTATGATGTAAACCACCGTATTTAAGGTTTTGTGTCTATGTTGAGGCTTTTATTTTAAAATAATTGTCAGAGATAATTGTAAGTAATTATGTCAAGTCATAAGTGACAAATTTGCAATGGCAAGGAGTCAGTCTGTGAAATTGTTGCCTTTCAGCTTTCTATAGATTCTTCTGAATTGTGAGGAAAAATGAGTCATCTATGTTTATTCAATTAAACGTACTGTTTGATAGAAGATGATCTCCTTATTGATTGTTTGCTCTAACTGTACAGAATGCTCCGTCAAATACATTTTATAATAATTATAATATGTTCAAATATTTTCAGATTCAAAAAAGGCACCAGATGACGGTGTTAAATGGTAAAGACAAACATTTTATACAGTAGTTTAAAATTGAAAAGTTAAACCATGACAAAAACAATTTGCTTGAGAACAAGAAAAGCTTGAAAAGATCTTTTTCCCATTATAACAAGATATAGTTCATGTTATTATGACATATTTCTTTATTATTACTAGATACCAAATACATTTTTATAAGAAAAAAAGGATGTGTGATAGACATGCCCTCAAAAACGATATTGTCATATTTCACAATTTATATCTTTCATAACAGGACTTCAAAGGTTTCGATTTGGACTGTGTAGTCACAACTGAAATGAAATCCTCACTAGAAGAAGAAATTCTCTTTTGTTTGTAGTATATATAAACGTTAAATGACTTTAGTATTTTATACATATATGGAGAAGAATAATGCAAACCTAGAAACAAGAGAACTTCTTATCAAAATGAGTCTATTAGCAGAAGTTAACTTCAATGACAAAATGTCCCCCCACACATGTCATAGTAAAAACTCAAAAAAGGAGAACAAAAAATAAAAAATATCAAAATAAATATATAAATGAATATAAATATAAATAATATATTCTAGTAAACTACTTTTGCATGAAACAACCCATTAAAAATGTTTTCCATCCAAGGTCACATAGGGTTGATCTTCATTTGAAGGCAATTAGTCTAATGGATGCCATACGCCTTACTCAGTTGTCATCTTGTATCACATTATTTCATAAATGTCCTAGTTAACAGTGTGTTGCTCAGATCTGTACGATGGCTCAGAAATCAAATATATGGAGTACCCACGTACAAATAGCAACTGGGCAGGCATTCTACAATTGGTACCTGTGCTAATGACTATAATGGACTCTGTTCAGTTAAGTGCACTATGTCCCCTTCCGCTGATACAGTTGAAGACAGACAAACGAGCCAGGTGGGTAGATGGACATAAATGGACCCAGTCAATCAGAGAGCCAGTCAGAAAGATGGATGGAAAGAAATGAAGGTATATAGACAGACATTGGTGGAATGACAGATGGCGCTTTCAGACAAGAGTGGTAGTGAAGGGCTTCCTACAGACGCTTCCAGGGCTTGTGTACAGAACATACATGTTGTACAGCAGACTCGTCTGCTGTTATTTCACTGTGGAGCTTTGACATGCTTCACCAAATGCATTGCTGTCAAATCTTGTAGCCCATCTGTATTCGTCTATTATAGACTCTCAGTACACCCTGTTAGGGCCGGGGTACACTTGATCGGAACTAATTCGTACGACGTGTTGTCCGACCACAATAGACCACACTGGAAGGCGGAGTGAAAAGGTGTCCATCATAGAGAGGGGTGGAGACGCAATATTGCTTCAATATGAGGATAACAGTGCACATTTTCAGACATTTTCTCCTGCAGTGCATTCATAGTGTTGCACTTTGTTGTTCATGTGAAAAGTGCCACAAATAGCTGTGTAATAAGTGGAAAAAAAGAGAGCGAGAGAGAGAGAAGTAAAAACGTTCTCGCCTCCACACAGCTGGCCAATCAGGCGTGAAGTGGGTGTAAGTGTCGGATTGTAGGTTTTGGAAAACTGCAGAAATTGTCGGACCCCCCCTGTAATCCGTTGTCGGAAAGATGTAGGGGGATGGGATTATTTCACCATCTTACCACAAGCACTTCTGACAGAGTATACTGGCCCCTTTAGTTTGTGTGATTGCTCCTAAAGGTTGATGTATGTTACATTAATTCAATTCAATTGTCAAGTGTCATTACCAGACACTTTGTTTGCACCGGAGAATTTGATGGGAAAATAGACCATTCATATATATATATATTGATTTATGACTTGTTGTTGCCACCAGGTTTGCATTTGTACAGTTGTAAGTGCTCTGGCCAATATTTTATTGAAATATCAGAAAGAGAAAGCCACAGATTACACAACCTTTCAAATCTGTCTTTGTGGCAGTTTTTTAAATGTGAGGACCTGGATATGGGTAAAGAAGGAAATTGCAAAGTATGGTTTTAAATGGATCTTCAGACATAAGTGGCGCAAAGTGCATGTCATTAATCAAGTGTTTTGATTTGCCAAAACATCACCACAAAACCATAATCACATTTTAGTTCCCAGTAGGAGATATTATAAGGGATACATATATCTGCAGATACATTCAATTTGATCATTTTGTGATGGCTATAAACCTTTTGTAGAGAAGTTAGATATAAATGGTTCATCATCATATTGATTAGAATTTGCTATTGGTAGTGGTTTTCACTAGGAAGGGATCACCAATGTTATTTAAAGGGGACATGAATGTGTGTACCACATTTTCACGGCAGGGCCATTCAGTAGTTGGATTTGATTTACAACCACAAATGTCAACCTCATGGTGGCGCTAGGGGAAAAGTCAGGGGATCACCAAAGTCATTACGGTCCATTATCTGGGAGGCACACATATATGTAATTAATTTCATAGCAATCAATGCAAACGTTGTTGAGCTATTTCAATCTGGAGCAAAGTGGGTGACCCACCAACTGATTGATTGACAGGCTGACATTGACAACCCTTGAGCCATGCAGCTAAATCTTATGTGCACCAAAATGCATTTGAAAATGCAAAATAGTTTAATATGAACACATTTCACAGGAGACACAGTTGGCGCGTGTGCATAGCCTACATGAAAATAGGCCAAGGTTGTGTGATGTCCACAGGGAGGATGGGGTAATCTCTGTTAGGAAAAGAGAACATGTATACAGGCTCTGAACATGGATCGTTATGCAGGACAAAAATCTATATCTGTAGGCTTTTTACATCAATTAAACTCCAGGGGTTTGGATAGAGCTGTGTGATGTGATTCCCCTTTAACAGACTACTTACTTTATTTGCTCTTGTGTGTTAATAGTCTGTATAATGTATATAAACTGTATGTGTATGTGTGTTCATTGTCATTATTTATATGCCAAATTGCAGGGGCATATATGTGCAGGAGTAGCTTAGCTTACTAAAACAAGCCTCACTCACTGTATTTTGTTGTTGTCTTTCTTTCATTCTCTCTCGGACCCTCCCTCTTTATTACTCTATGTCAACAGTTGCCATGGAAACTATTTTGCTCTTCCTCTCTTCACTCTTGGTGTGTGTGGCTGGTAAGTGCTCCCCTACTCACAAAACACACACACACTAGTTGTCCATAGGGAGGCAGTGTCGAGGCAGGGAGTGATGTTACATGGAAAGGCACTCACTGGGTGTGGGCTCATAGCTCAAAACATCAATTACTACATTAGGGCTTTATGCATGGGTTTCATAGACTGGCTATTCACTGACTGTGTGTGTGTGAGGTCTGTTTATAGTGTATGATTAAATGTTAGACACATAAACACATGCTCACACAGTGGCACACTAGAAATAAATGACATGGTGCTGTGCTGCGAACAGTTTACTTGGAGCTTGTGTGAGGTAAAACATAGATAAATAAAAAGAGATAGATAGAGTTTAAGTTTTTTTTCACTCATGGTCTCATAGCTAATTTCCTGTGTCTACCTTCTCCTTTTTCCTTTCACCTTTTGACTCAAACCACTGCGCTGCTTCTCAGCTGTAGCAGATCCCAGTGCACAGGGTGAGTACCCTTGATGTAATCTCTAATGGTGTCACACCTCACAGCCGCATAAATGAGTTTATTGGTTTCCAGATCAAATCAGACCCTTATAGATTGCCCCACTATGGCAATCGGTGGCAGATGTACAGATTAAGTAACACACAAAAAAAGAAAACACCAGACCCAACTGTGTGTTGATTAGAAATAGATTTTTATGGATTTAAATCAATGCTAAAGAAATGAGAGTGATTGCTCAGTAGGAAAGATAATGCATCTGTATGAATACATAACAAAATATAGGACATTCTAAGACAAGAACAAGAATTGGATGACTCTGTAAAACCCTTGATTTAATTTGGTACTGATGTTTTTAAATGTGAGTCTGAAATGGACTTAGTCAAACTGGAGTTATTTCCTAGGGTTTGGTTAGCAGCTTTAAGTCAATGCATGTTTCAAATGTGATTGGACCACTCAAATGTGACTTAGCGAATACAACACAATACAGAGCCGTGGAGAGACATGGGGATGGAGACAACCAATACCCAAATGTCTCTCACATTCTTTGGAAATGTAAACAGCTGAAATCCAAACATTTTAGAAGAAGAGGGAAAAAATGTGTTTTGTTCGGAAAAAATGTGTTTTTTGGACCCATATTAAGCATGTAACAGATGATAAATTAACAATTAAAACACTGACACAGGATGAACATTTTCATTTCACTATGTCTTTTATGTTTTAACAGCACTGATAAAATGTGTTCTAAATGTGTTGTTTTTATTACATTTTTACAGATGGTAAGGAGAAAGTTGAAAACCCATTTGTTTATGGTAAGTATAGAAACGTGTGTTTTTTGTAAACCATGGCCATCAACAGATAAAAACAACTTTTTGCAATAAATGGCACATTTCTGTCATTCTGCTCCTGTGTCTCGTCTGTGGCGTCATTCTTCTGCAGACTATGAAAGCCTGAGGATCGGGGGATTGGCATTGGCTGTGGTGCTGTTCACACTGGGCATTCTTCTCATTCTTAGTAAGTTAATCTCTGTGTGTGTGTGTGTGTGTGTGTGTGTGTGCGTGTGCTTGTGTGTAATTTTATTATGTGTACAATAGCTCAATGTCATTGAGTGTTAAAATCAAATGAAAAATAATTAATAAAAAAATTATTTTCTTATTAATTATATATTTATCTTTATGAGGTAACAGTCAGTGATGACATAGACAAGACATCTAACTAATTAAATCTCTGGTCGACACGGCAAATGATTTCTTATGTTTCTAGGTCGAAGATGCCGCTGCAGTATCAACCAGAAGGCCAGGTATGTCAGTGTCCCTCTCTGATTGAAATAAAACAAAGACTTAGTTGTGTAACAGATTTTTTTTTGTCATGCCACATGATTTGGTTACCATGACAACGTGTGGATCCTCTCTTCAGGGCCCCTGGAGACGAGGAGAAACAGGAGGAGGACCTGATTGTCTCCAAGGGTAAGATGCATGTTTTAACTCTCTGTCAGCTCCTCTCACCTCTGGCTCACCCCCTGACACACATCCATAACTGAGTTTCCCTTTGGGAGAGCCCATAGCACAAAGGAGGAGGTGGGCCATTCGTGTTCCCACATGTTGAACTGTACTGTGTGTATACAAAAGAGAGAGTGCTAGAGAGAGAGCATGCAAGTTATATATACACTGTGCTGTAATATGGACATTATTAATAATAATATTTTGTCACCAAAATTAACTTATTATAACGTTAATAATAGTTTCAAGTAAGGACTGTTTTAAAATCCCTTCATGTGGTTGCATTTCACAGTTGCCATCTTTTTATATGAAAGAAACAACCAAATGCACGATCATATTCTCAGCATCCACATTGCTGCTTTGTGTGAAGCCCTGGTTTGATGGATTGCCATCTTGTAATGTGTAGTGTATATAATCATCCTCTTCACACAGTATATTCACAGAATATATTGTATTGGTAATTGCTTCATGGAATCTAATAAGCATCGTAATCCTCAAGATCTATAGCTTGAATGATTCTCTCTGACTCCCACATGCACAGCTCATTCATGCTGGTCATCTGCCCAAACCACGTTCCTCCATCCTGAATAATCAGGTGGAGAGCTAATGTTGGATCAAAATGTACCTAAATTTCATGATGGTATAATAGTCACCTACAAGGTTTGAAAAGTAAACCATACACTACCGTTCAAAAGTTTGGGGTCACCCAAACAATTTTGTGTTTTCCATGAAAAGTCACACTTATTCACCACCATACGTTGTGAAATGAATAGAAAATAGAGTCAAGACATT
>JAVQJD010033815.1:0-10716 GCA_036023655.1 Nannoperca australis | reverse complement strand
ACCTTGTAGACCCTGCAGACCACATTCGACCTCAGAATGTTGCCTCACTGAGACAGGGGTGGGCGTGCTATCTAACATGTGCGGAAATTACCAAATGTAGTTACTTGCCCGATAAAGGGTTATAGATGTAGTTCTGTAGAATCGTGTTAAGGCTTGTCTTTAAAGGATGACAGTGGCATTTTTTAAAGAGGTGTTTTAATTGTCAAGGGATCCCAAGAAAAAAAAAAAATTGTGATTGGTTTCAGTACCTTCTGACTTCTCTACACACTCTGTGGCTCTGAACCCAAGCACATTGCTTCCTTCTAAAGAGGGAAAAAGGTCAATCCTAAAACAGCATGGCAGTGTAGTTTTTAGCAAACTTAACTTAAACAAGGGGATAGTGCATTTTGGGGCCAATTGTAGCCGTAGAGTAATACATGCACGTTGTGGTGCTCTGCTGAGTGTGACAGCACGAGGGTGTACATGTTATTCTACAGTCTGCGTGTTCATGTAGGAAGATGTCACAGTAGCGTCTCCAGACTGTTCACGTGCAGTTTCTCTGGCTCAAACATGTTATGTTAAACGACTGTAAAGCACAAGTTAAAGAGGCAACTGCCAATGGCTTCAGAAGGAACAAATAAAAACAGTTTGAGTTGAATTGCTACTTGAACCCTTTAGTTTTTCTGTATTGCATCACACCCAATCAATACAGAAAATCCCAGCCCAACCTGAAACCACGCAGAAGGTTTCAGCTGCAGATGCCCCTACACAGAACTGTACAGCAAGCCTTATGTCTTGTGTTTTCTTGGCTTTTCTGTTGGAAAGTTACATGTTAAGATGGTAGGTATGTTGAGTTTTAACATGTATTCTATTTATATTCTATTTCACTTCAAATTATTATCATGTAGCATGCTTATCTACCTACTATATACATTTTTAGTGAACATTTCATACCTCTTTGGCTTACATTAACCTTATCTCACCTTTATATGTTTGATTTGATCTTATCTTTTCCTCCAGTCCCTTACAATACAGTCCTCACAGTTAAAATGTCAAATAATTATTTCATTCTGAACATTTAATTCAATTTCTTTGAGATTAGATATTCACCTGTGATGCACCTTTACTACGTCACAGACAGCTGTTGTTAATGAACATTCATATATTTTCATTTTTCAGTTGATCAATCAATATCACCCCCACTGTGTCAGTTAACAATTAATTGTGACAAACATGTAAGATTTTCCCAAACAAAACAAAGAGCTAAGACCATGTGTGCCCAACTGACAAGTGCTGAAAAGAAAATCCCTGAGGCAACTTAAATGACGACCATTGATTGTGATTCCAGACATTTACATGAAATAACAGCAAAACATCCCCATAACTGCCCAGAAAAATCCACAAAAGTCAAAATTAGCTCTCTAATTAGCACACAGTGATAATGTCTCAGGAGATTGGTTCAATCCATTAATTAAGTAATGTTGTTTCAGCATGTGTTCCTTTAAAACACAAGAAAACATTAGATCAGTCAGCATCCTCTCCTCTTTCAGCTTCGAGAGAAATATAAAATCCATCATGTGAGATAAAAAAGTATTGTATAGAGGAAAAGCTCATCAAAAATTGGCTTGTTTCTTTTCTTTCTGCCACTTGTGGAATCTCATTAGAAAGGGCTGACAAAAGGACAGACCATAATGTCAACCAGCATGGATCTTAAGATAGCTCAGTTTAGTGTGACTTTTTGGGGGGATGGTAGCAAAATGAATGTCAGTAACCCAGCAAATTCAGAATTAAAGTTAGATGCTGGCAAGGACAATAGAGATAATGAACAACCAACAATATTTCCTAATTCGCCATATCTATCGTATTCTGGGCTTTCTGTGTGTCTTGTCTTTGTATTTATTTTTTGTCTGCTATTTAGTAGTGTATTGTTATATTATAGACAATACAGCTTTAATGCCATGGCTGCCGATCACAAAACATAACACGCTGTATATACATTTAAGGACACAGTAGTTTTCCCTAATAACCATATATCAACACTTATACTTATAACAACACCTATTAGATTTTATTACATCTTACTGCCTGCACAAAAAGTTGTCCTTATATGTCTATATGCTTTCACAACAAACTTTTAAAATAATGTTTTAAATCAGTTACTGGCTGTGATATGTTATATAAAAATGTAAAAATATCCATGTTTCCAGGTTATTGTTGGAAGCGGAGCAGTTGGTTAATGACTGCTGCCAAAGCACAACACCAAACACCAGTCCAGAGATTAAGTAAAGGTGTTCACACTGTTTCACCTGTTGTGTTCAGGAACCACTGTTTGAGCTTTCAGTAAGAAACAGTGGGCGAAGTTTCCAAACTATGTACAATACTGTACAATACTGAAAGTGCATTTTTAAAAGTCACCACAGGCATTGATCATAATAAAATCAGTAAAGTTTCATTTAACTTGCAGTTATGCTTTAGTGCTTCCCTTTTGCATTCCTCCCCTCAAACCGAAGCATTGTCTTGTTGTCATGAACTTTGAGCCATTCCACCATAGAACATTTCAATCCTTTTTAGAGGTTAGAAAAGCTAAATCTATCCATTATTCCTCAACAAAAAGCCTCAATTACAGAACTTAAAAACATTTCTCAGTCAGTCAGGACAGTTTGGGTTATTTCACATGAAACATTTCTGTATTTCTTTTTTCTCTTCTTTGGTCACTGCTTTGACGTGTGCAGGGTTCTGTGGAAACAGGTGAAATCACATATTTCAGTGGATCAGAATTTAGCAACATTTGAACCACCATCTGATGACAGTCGGTGGGCTGTTATGTTTGGTCACTGTCAATCAAATCTAATCAAACCACACCAACAAGCAAGCAGATGAGATGAGTGTTTGAGTGTACTCCATTTAAGTAAAGCCTTAAGATGTTTGTAATGTTGGCAATGACTATTTCATGTTAGAGAAATACAGCATGTGTGAAAAAGATGAATGAAACCCTTTTGTGGCTCCAGAGAGAAATAAAAATTAAATCTAAAAATAATGCGTAAAATCTAATTAATTGACTCATGTGATGTCATGTGATGTCATGTGATGTCACATGAGTCAGCCCACTCCTCATTTCTGCTCGAGGCTAGCGAGTCGAGGCTACATTAGCCACTACCAGCAAAACACACCTGGATCTCTGACTGAACTGTGAGGACATGTTGCATTGTGTAGCAGAATTATGCTTTGCTGTCTTTCCTACTCTGTTCATTTTCTCATGACCACTAAGATGTATCTTGTGACACCTTCTTCCCGTCTCCCAGGTAGAACCACTGCGTTTGGGCCCCATTTTCTTTCAGCTGGGCATATACGCAATTCCAAGAACCAAGATTTCACTGTATTGTTGTATTGTACTGCATAAGGACAGGCACAGCTGTGCTACTCCTCCCACCTCACTGTAAATGGAAATTGGAAACTGTAAATTGCTTTCATTCATTGTTGTTAAAAAGGCTATGAGATTCATATTAATGATATATTCTATATGTGTTGTCATTTTCAAAAGCAGGGTGTTAACACTGATACTGGGCTGAAGTGTGTGAGATGGATGTCAACCCCTCCTCTTCCCCCAGGTGCGAGGTGTGGGCCCTCTGAGCAGACGAGGCTTCTACCTGGCCTTCCAGGACATTGGCGCCTGCATCGCCCTCACCTCTGTGCGGGTGTACTACAAACGCTGCGTGGGCGTGAGCCGTAACCTAGCGGTGTTCACTGATGTGGTGACGGGTGCCGACTCGTCCTCTCTGGTGGAGGTCAGGGGTCAGTGTGTGGATCACGCAGAGGAGAGGGACACGCCCAAGATGTACTGCAGCGCTGAGGGGGAGTGGCTGGTGCCCATTGGGAGGTGTGTGTGCTCCGCCGGATTCGAAGAACACAGAGACTCCTGCGTGGGTAAGTTGGCACAGGGAACTCTGGTGTGTTTGCCACTTTGGTGCGGTTGGTTAGGTCAATCTGACTGGTGCAGACTAAAGAACCACACCAACACAAGTGTGTGAAAATAAGAGAAAAGAAAAGTGTCATGCGTGTGCTTTGGTAGGTCCTCATTTAAAGTGAGTGAAATGTAGAGGCCAGAGAGTAACTACCACCCTCCCCACACTCCTCGCCATAATATTTTGGTACAAGGCCCCTCCTGTTCATTCTCTTTCTAGCTGTTATTATTTATGACAGTTAAGGTCCAGTGTGGTGTGGTGTCCCTGTACCAAAATAAAAACAGACATTCATTAAACAGCTCCGTGCTATTCTATACTACAAAAAAGTGCAAAAGAATCTGAGGGAAAACACTGAATTAGAATGAGATGGATGGAGAGATGAGGGCAAACTGCTAACTTCACAGAGAAAGCAGGAGGTTAGAGCACTTAATCAGAGTGAAGTGAACTTCATCTAAACTGTGGCGCTTCACTACAACCTGATTTACCCATTTACGAACAGTTTAGTCATTCCTGATTCCAGCTATAAATATTAAACGTGTGAAACGTTTTAATGAGAACAGTGTACAGCGACAGGATCAGAAGGCAAACAATTATATCCATTAAACACCACACAATGCAACTGCAAGGTGTGAATGCAAGCAAAGATGAATCTAATCTGCTGAAGAGGCTGTAACAGACTGGTACCACCCTCTTTTCTACTTAGAAAAATCATTTTCTCCACAACATCACCAGAGTTCATTTAACTTAAAGTTTCCTCTGAGCTCAGAGCATCAACAGAAGTGTTTGCAGAATGTAAAAAGCCTTTGGACCTTTCTAGTGAATCAAAAAGTCTGTTTGAAACTCTGGCTGTGGATCACGTAAAAAAAAAGAAGTTCAAGGTCTGGTCAAAAGCTTTTTCTGAGGTCTAATACTCCTTTAGTAGGTAAATAGTGAGAAGCAGTGTGTCTGTCTGAGCTGAACTTTCTTTTCTCATTCAGCTCCTAACGAATAACTAGTGACATGTTTCAGTTTACGGTTTTTGATAGGCTGACCTCATGCGGAGACCTGTGCATATTTCCGGCTGCCATGGGTTACAGTAATTAAAATCTATTAATCACAGAGCGATGGATAATTAAATGCTAAAAGCAGTTTGTCAGCCAAACGAGCCGGACAAGACACGCAACACCGGTTCTCTTGCACCCCATCTACTCCCATGTCCTCCTCTTCCCCCTATTCCTCCTTCCAACACCCGGACACACACTCAGACACACACTCACACATCTCTGTTGTGTCTCACCGATCTGAGCCCAGCGGCAAACACGCTCTTGGTTCGACGCAGTGAGAACTCCTTGTCAGAGTCTGTTTAAAAGCGTAGCAGGTGGAGTGTATGTACATGTTTGTGCATACGTATGTGTATGGCTGTGTTTGTCCAGTTCAGAGGGCTAGATATCTGAGGTTATACAGATAGGATCTTTTAAGGGACTAAAAGCATAAAAGAATTCATTTGTTTTATGATAATCTTCAACTGCAGGTGATGTTTTTACCCCGTATTTTATTTACCATTACATCACGGCAGCCCGAGCACAAAGTGGAAGAAAATAGAGCTCTTCAATATATCCTCCTCTGACGTCTTGTCTCTTCTGGCACAAAACTGGGTCGCCGTGCTAATTCACCCTTGCCAAAGTCAGCCACAGTCACGCACACACGAGACCAGACAAGACACAGAGAGGGGGGGGGCACGAGATGGTGAAAGGAAGACGGCTAAAGTGGTTCAGGCTTGTATGTGTGTGCGCAGAGAGAGAGAGAAAGTCAGACATGAATGTGCGTGAATATGTGTGTGTATATGAGCGTGCTTAAGTGGTTCTCCCCTGACAAAGGTGCAGAGCTTTGGTGGAGAGCACGGCATCGTGTGTGTGTGTGTGTGTGTGTGCGTGTGTGTGTGAGCACAGGGTTGCGTGACATGCCGTTAAAAGTGTCACAGAGAGGAAAGCAATGAAAGACGAAGGAAAAAAAGAGGATAGAGGGAGAAAGACTGGGGAAGTGGTTGACTGGACCCCTCGTCCACTTGAGTTTACATCAAAACACTGAGTCTGTGTGTGCGTGTAGCTGTGTGTGTGTAGTTGTGCACACATGTATGCAGGTGTATGCTGTATTTGTACGTGTGTGTGTACGCGTGCCTCCCGGTGCCAGTGAAGAATGGACTAAAGTGCCCCATACAGTGAGAGCGATCGAGGACACACTGATATGAGACACACACACTTAGGCTGGTCACATCTACTCAGCTCAGCCGGCTCATCCAAGCCTGACACACACACACACACACACACACACACACACACACAGAGGAGAGAGGGGTTGGTGCGTACTCACACATGTGGGTTAGGTCACTCCTTTGCTCAGTCAATGGAACACAGCATGTCCTTCTACTCCGTAAACTCCACTGTGCCTCTGGTGCTTTCATGTGATTTATGGTTAAGTTTGTAGGAAATAACATAATCCAGCTAGATATAGCTAGAATAGAGATTCACATACTATTACATCTAAAACAATTACACTAACCCCTAGTTTCCCCTTATAGTTCCGCCTGAAGTAAGTATCATTATTCCACACTCTTTATTGAAGCTATATGCCACCATGTCAGTAAAATTACACTCAGCTATTCAATGCTGTACTATTCATCAAATAGATATATTACAAATGATGTGTTTAGTAGACTTTGAAAACTGTTAAATATTTATATAAATATTTCTCTGCTACATAAAAAGACTAATCAAGCAACAATCCTAAGTAATGTTGAGAAATAAATACCCTTATATTTTCTTTATTAAAGGTTTTACATTCAAAAGCTCAGCTAATCTGCTCCATCAGACTGTGTGGCTGTGCTTTGATCAGATTTGATTGACAGTGACCAGCCAACATAAGGAAACAACTCCATGAGTGCCATCATTTTTATTTATATTTTTATTAAACCTGACTGGTGCACGGAAATACAGGACATCCTGTGTTTCCAACCGAGACCCGCCCACTTAAACCCAGTGGAAAACGCTTAGACAAACACCACACACAGAAAAACTCCCTCGTAAGATGAGAATTGTTGTAATTCTGATATCTAAGACATTCAGATTGAGAAGCTTACTGAAATGAATTATAATGAACTTAAATTGGGTTTAAACAACAAATTTATGATGAGGTTTGAGGTGTTAAACTTATTTCTATAAAAAAATTAACCACATATTTTAATGTTAACATAGGAGATTTTAAGAAAACGTTTATCAGTAAATACAGACGAATGAGGAAACAGTTACTTTGACATTTTCTTATTTTAAATGTAAAATGTGAACACATCACTGTGGTTTATTTTTACTGTATAGCTTTAAATTTAAGCACAAATGTTTGCAGTATGGTCAATATCCACACCAACACAGCCCTTTTTGTTGAGAAAAATGTACATTATTACAGCCTTTAGAAAACCTACAAGGTATCAGACAAAACTAATTGAACTATTGATCATGCATACCAATGTGGAGCTAATAAGCTAATTGCTGCATTGAATTTATTTTACATTTTGTGAGTCTGATTTTAATTGAACTGGTGTGATCAACCTACTGAACAGGCTTATTTCTATTCCATAGTGCTTCCAATAGCCTGTTTGGCAGTTCCATATGTTTATCATCCTAGATTATTATGGCCTTCAGGTTTGTTTGATCCATTTGTAGAGATAAAATCATGACCAGAGCAAATAATGAGATTTAGGAAATTGCTCTGTCAGAGTGAGCCACCTGTTCAACATAAAGGTTATTTCTAGTGTCTGAGAGGATTTGAAACTGAAAGGATTAGCTTATGTTCCAGAGCCTTTTGACTGAAGTATTTCTTTAAATCCAGGGTTCTGGTCTTTATGGATGGCTCTGTATGAGGGCTGAGCAACACAGCTGAAATTATCACAAAATGTGTACAAATATTTTTTCAACATGGATCATGGAATGGCAAAGGAAAGCAAAATAACAAAAAATGATCAAACTGATGTTCAATGCAGTTGTTTTTTTAATTACTTTTCATTATTATAAAGGACAAACTTCTCATATGCAAAACAAAACCTGCAACCTTTAATTATAATTGCCTTGGAAACATTAATCCAAGGCAACATTCTTAGATCCAGATCAAAGTCTGCTGATCCTGGACCAGAGGCAAGATCCTGCGTGCGTGTGTGTGTGTGTGTGTGTGTGTGTGTGATCCTGGCAGGTCTTGTAATTCGTCCTAAGCAGACAGCCATTATTGGTTCCTCCAGTCACTGAGGAATTGTGGGCTTGTTCAGAGCCTCTTTGACTCTTCTGTAAGGGAACTCTCCTCCCTGTCAGTCAGAGAGAAGAGGCGGAGCGAGGCTTAAAGAGAAAAGGAAACGGATGGGCAGAGAAAGAACAGCAGCAGAAATATAGTAATAGGTGAGGAGGACAAAAAGAAGTGAAAGGAAAGAATCATAAAGACAAAAACAGAGAGACAGAGATTATGAAACAAAGTCAAATGAGAGGAGTGAGGCATCAGAAGAGAAAAGGTGTGTGACTCTCCACCGCCTACAGTAATGTGATCATTATCTGTCATGTGGCACCGTGGAGAAATATCAGAGGAAGGCGGCAGCAGGCGACAAGGAGGATTTAATATTCCTCTATTATTTATTTCATCACACACACACAGAGGCTTTGTCCTTTCTCTGGCCTGTCATCACTTCCCTCCTTTTGTCGTCACTCCACACTTTTAGTATTCTGCACTTCAAACACATGATGCACGTATGCAGAAGTGGACACACACACACACACACACACACACACACACACACGGGTCATCAAAACCCCAGAGACAGAGCGGTGCATGGATGTCTGACAGGGTGAAGCTCCCTCATTGGCCCTGGTCATAAAGTATATAAAGGTGAAAACTATGAAACTCTAGAAATAGGCTTCTTATATGTATGTTTAAAAGTTAGACCAATATGTTATTTTTATTGAATATTGGATAAAGTTGTCAATTTTTGAAAATATAAATTTCCTTCTTGAGAAAAGCTAAAAATGTTCAGTTGTAAATGATTTTACTGTACTTGTTTTTATTATATGACTATTGAAATAGTTAATATACCCAGAACATCTAAAAAATAGACTAGAAAAGGAAGCATTTTTTAGGAAGATTAAAGTATTCCATTTATCGGCAATTGAATTTTCTGTATATATATACTGTACAGTAAACACTAATTGATGAAGAAGCGCAGAGAGCAGTTGAAGTGCCAGCTGGAGTTGAACCACTGAAAGGGTTTAAAGTGGCATTGGAAGGAGTTTGAAGTGCAAGCTGAAAGCTGCTTGTAGGCAGCTGAATTGTCAGTTTCTATGTAAAGACTGAAAGAAGTTGAACTAACAGTTGAATAGCAAAAGGTGAGAGCAGCTGAAATGTCAGTCAACGCCGAAGCCATGAAAGAGATGAAAATGTAATTTGATCAATAAGCACTAAAATGTGTTGAAGTGTATGAGATGAAAGAGGCTAATTCATCCTGACTGGTCAAATGCTGTCATGTGATAGCACTGCAATTGGCTAATCTGTATAGAAAATGTCTACTATCAATCAACATTGATTTCAATGTAAGAAGGAAGTATTCACTTAAACAATACAAACCATCATGAAACAGACAGCTGTATATATATTATCAGTTAGAGTAGGATTGAAAGACCTAGCTGCTGCATCTTTCAGTCCTACTATGATTTTCTCCAGACTGCAAAGTTCCTAATGAAGATGCAGTTAAGTGATTTGGGGAACAGATGATTTGGTAAGAACTTCATTATGCCTGAGCTCACGACCACTTGAGTGGAACACGATATTCATAATTGCTGTCAGAATCAACTTGTGGCGGCCTGCTATCAAGAACGTGTAAGGAGCTCAAATTGAACCGGTCTCCAGAGAGGGAGAGACGGGGGAATACGAAGTGATCATATTAGTTCCATCCTCCTGGCGGATTGTAAACAACTGCTGATCAACAACATTGTTAGTGTTTGGAGGCAAGTGACACAGAGGCTCCAAACACACACCCGCGCTGCCTGGGGGCAGGAAGCTGTCCAGTGTCTGCACACACACACACACACACAGACACAGACACACACACATACACACGCACAGACACACACACACACACACACGCACGCACGCACGCACACACACACACGCCCAAACAGACACACACAAACACACAGACACACGCACAGACACACACATGCATACTCACACACACGCACTGACACATGCACAGACACACACACATGCATACTCACACACACACGCACACACATGGACACACACACGCACGCACACACACGCACACACACACACATACATACACACACACACACGCACAGACACATGCACAGACACACACATGAGGATTTTTTCACTTAAAGGAAAGTTGTGTTTTATACACATTTCCGTTGGTTATGATAAGATTGGAAAGTAATTGCTGAGATCTGGGAAGGCCCCTACATCACTATAAGATATCTGGCCAGGAAATATAGACAAGCAGTCTGGTCCCAGATTATGCAGGTCGAATGTTTTTTTTCTGAGGATCTTGAAAAATAAAACAAAGGCCAATTTATACAAAATACAAAACCGTATTATTAGCCAAAGAATATATATATATATAGTCAGTATGCTGATCATATACACTACCGTTCAAAAGTTTGGGGTCACATTGAAATGTCCTTATTTTTGAAGGAAAAGCACTGTACTTTTCAATGAAGATGACTTTAAACTAGTCTTAACTTTAAAGAAA
>JAVQJD010033804.1:0-13138 GCA_036023655.1 Nannoperca australis | reverse complement strand
ACTCTATTTTCTATTCATTTCACAACGTATGGTGGTGAATAAGTGTGACTTTTCATGGAAAACACAAAATTGTTTGGGTGACCCCAAACTTTTGAACGGTAGTGTATATATATATTTTTTCAGGGTAATTGCAGGATTTTATTGTTTTTAATATTCAGTCATGCAAATAAGTCGACTGAAATCACTACTGAAACAAAAAAGACAGAAGTAGAAAGTGAAACGGGAGGAAATAACAGGAACAATGAAAATAACATGGAGAGGAAAAGCAATGAGGAGAAGATGTTTTCTCTTATTGTGAAGTGTGTTTCCGCTGTTTTTCCGGTCACTGCGCAGAGCGCTGGAGAGCAGCATCACAACAATGACGGTACATTGTTCCACTTGTACTCGTCTTCCCTCCCTTCAAATCCCTCCTGCCTGATTACAAGGGCCCCAATTACGCTTTCAAGCCTCCTCTTAAACAGCGAGAAACAAACAAGCAACACTGCTCGCTCGCATCAAATCCCCAATCACACATTGGCTCTAATGGTAATCCAGGTTTAGAGTTTCAAAAAAATGCAAGCGATAAGTAACACGCAACAATGAGGGTAACTGAGCAGCTACAGAGCATGACAGGATTCAGATCCCATCTCAGGTCTTGTGGGAAATATTCTGTAAACCAGAGTCACAATATATGTTAAAATGATAAGTAAATACCATGACAAAGGCCAACAGCTGCATCATTATGGGATGTCAGGATAAGAAATCTGTAGAATCCCAATTCAAATTGTTTGTAGGAGTGACATTTTGGGGTTTTGTGAGTTAAATGAGATATTATATTATAAATTAATGCATTGTCTATGATGTGTACTTGTTTACCTTCTGGACGGTGAATGTCCGTATGACGTATTCAGCCAGCGGTTCAGTTTCTATCAGGGTCACCTTGATGTCTCCGTAAACCTCTGTCTCATCCGGCCAGTAACGCACACACTTCACCTGGAAAAAGACCATTTACATTCATACCATGTAGCTAAATCTGTGTAACACGCCGGTCATTATCAACATGTGAGCATTAACAGAGCACAGGTCAAAATCATCACCGTTATTAATATAATAGATTGATAATATTAAGATTTGTATTTCTTTTTCTGCATAATAAATGGTTACTTAGCAGGCATTCATTATTTCACATTTGAAAGATATTCAAATTAGAGGATAACACTGTAAAGTCATAGGCTCCCACTAAAGGAAACCCAAGGCTATAGTAATGTGGAGCCAGATGTGATGATACCACTTGTAACTAGACTAACATCTGGATACAGATGCACCTACGGCATCGTACTGCTGCAACAACCTGGTTCCCACTTTCATTATTGATCAAATGGACTGCTGTGGCTGGCTCTGAGAGAGACTGTGACTAGTGAAACATCAGATTGCAGCTGAGACTGCAATAACAGCTCTCGCTGTTTCTTATTAAAACAATGAAATTAAGAAAGTCCATCTCTGTGTTCTTACATGAGCATTTAAACTCCCCAGGGTGGAGGCATTGGTGGAAAGGTGGGAGTACAAAGTGTCTGTGTGGTTTTCAGTTTTCTTCTTTACATGCTGTTACGTTTTGGGTGGGAGTCGTCTTTCTCCAGCAAGCTGATTTCATAGTATAATTAAGAAACATGATTTATCTAATTGAGGTAGAGAATGAAAGAATCCCCAGCTAGATTTCTTCTGGAGAACATAAAAGAATATGATTGATTGTGATTGCTCTGTAAATGTATTTAAGAGTCTACAAAACACAATACGAAATGAATGACTTCTCTGCCCTCATACCTCTACAGGTATTGGGTCTCTTCATCAAGCACACATACACACACACATTTTGGATGATGAACTCACCCTGCCCACCTCCACCAGGTTGGTAACCATGACGATAGAGGCTGAGTTTTCCTGCCAGACCATCCTCCAGAAATCTCTCACTGTTTCCTGCATGGGCCCTGACACACACACACACACACACACACACACACACACACACACACACACAAATTAGAGACATAACCATACTGACACACACACAGACGTGCACACAGGTGTGTGTATGAACACATACTCACTCCAGCGTCACGTAAAAATACGTCGGCACACACTTAAACAAACACACACACACACACACATGAACAAGGAAACACACGTGTGGGTGCACACACACACACACACACACACACACTATCAATCCCAGATAGTGGTTCGGGGGTTTGAGGTAATGGGGTCTTAAATTTGTCAGGGGGATTTTATACGGCGGTTTAGATTTAGGAGGTTGTGGTAATAGCCTTCTAGCCCGAAAGGACGACATTTACCAGGTGGCTGCTACACACACACACACACACACACACACGTACGTGTATCTGCACAGATGTAGAATCACACATAGAGTCTTCTCACACACACTCATCATGTCAGTTTAATTACCTTGTGTGGCGATGTAATGTCTGGGTCTATGGTACCCCTGTGAGACAGAAAAGAAAGCATAAAAACAATCTCTCCATTCTTTCATCTTCTTCCTCTTTTTCTCAGAATATTCTCCCTTGTTTTCCTCACTTTTTCTATTTACTCTTATTCTTCTTTTCCTTTTTTTCTTTCCTTCACCTCTTCCACCTTTTCTGTGTCTTTCCAGACGGGTGAAATGTTCAATTTAAAATCAACATATAAACTTCCCTCCATCCAACTGTAAGAGTTTGTGTCATTTCCTTTATTTCTCGGTTTGGAGCGTTTCTACATCTGTTGGTGCATCTTTTCCTCCCTCTTCCATCATTTCTTCTCTTCTCCCTCTACTTTTCCCTTTTTCTTCTACTGAATTGAGTTCTTCCTTCTTCTCCTTTTGAATTCTCTCCTCCTCCCTCACTCCTTTCCTTCTTCGTCTGCCCTGCAATACACTTCTGTATGCATTCCCTCCATCTGTCAGATTCTCTCCTTCTTTCTCCTCGCTTAGGTTTCCTCCTCCCATCCTTTGCTTTCTTTTAATTTGTCCCTCCACTTCTCACAGAAGCATAACTCAAGGTCATTTTCCAAATAAACATCAAATTAAATAATGGGGGTGGGGGACTTCATTTCCCCTCCACGGGACAGATGAAAAGCTACGACTCTCCAACCAATGATTATGCCCCTCTCGTCCCTGCACACCCGACACCTCCCTATGAGACAGATAACCTTGTTGAGATAAAAACATTTATCACTTTCATATTGTCATTAAGAGCACGCTATAAGCATGGCATTATTTTCACTGAGGGGGTGTATTGTTTCAGTTTCCAATTCTCCCTCTCCTTAAGAAAAAAGTAGTGTCCGTGGAAGCATTATGTACCGAACTCATTAAGACTCTTATTACAACAGTCAGCTGTGAACGAGAGATTAAATTGATAAGCAAAGCACACCGCCCAGAGGGCAGAGAGGAGAGGAGGAGGAAACAAACTGGATGGATGGGCGGGTGGAGAGGTAAGGAAACAAGGACAAGAGTGGGAATGTGAGGCACAGAGGAAATTAGGGGAAAAGGTAATGAAGGCTGGATGGGAGGAAAGGAGAATAATAATCAATTCTAGTACAGATGATTTTACCAGCATCCAGACAATATTTCTTTTAAATGCGACTTAAATGGGTCTACTTGTTATGTGCAACCGTGTGTGTGTGTGTGTGTGTGTGTGTGTGTGTGTGTGTGTGAGCGTTCATGCATTTATGCATCTGTTCGGCAAAATTATAGGTTGGAAAAATGAGCTAATGCTGTCTATGTGTGTCTGTGCAGGTGCGCAAGTGTCTGCATCTGCTTTGTACAATTTAGAAGCAATCTGTGTGTGTGTGTGTGTGTATGTGTGTGTGTGTTATTATAGATATTGGATATCTGTTGATGGGATCAGATCTGTGGCAAAACATGCAGCTGGCGGGTGTTGGGGGCTCTCCAGTCCATTACAAGCATTAATGTACAAATGTGTGTGTGTGTGTGCACTTACGTCAATATAATTGGCATTGATGTAGTCAGAGTGGGGGTCTCCGTCCAGCAGCTGCAGTCGGACTCTGGTGTGATCGTCTGTGGGGTCAGATAGCACAAAAATACAACAGGCCTAAAGTTACATTTACCCACAGATCGGAGCAACTAACTGACTGGATGGGGAACCAGTTAACTAACCAGGCACGAGGTTATGAGACCTTTAAGAAAACCACTACACAGGAAAATAAAACTGAGCACACACAGCATGCCGCTTTGACACTAGAGACCATGGGTCAAGTCCTGTCTTCCACCAAAAGTGGATTATTTTAGCCATGACGGCAATCTTTCTGTAACCTTAACCCAGATTTTGTCGTCTAAACTTCAACTTCAACAATCACAGCTTCTGACTGAAAAACCTTCAGGAAGAGCAGACACACGTGGTTTGGTTCCGTTTTGTTTTATTCAGCCACTTCAGTTGGATTTTTGTTTTTCATTTGAACTCCCTTTAGAAGAGCTGAATGGGCATGACACAAACATAAAAATAATAAAGATTTTCTACAGATTTGTAACAAATATTATTTGGATAAGTCAAGGGGATGGGACAAACACGTTTTCCATTAGGAGCTGCCTCTATCGGCAAACATTTTTACCTCCAAATAATCCACAACCAATAACCTTGCAGCAGTGAGACCAGCAATGGAAACTTTATGATTAATGTCTCTGTTTTCATTCGTATTACTCTGAAACACTTGAAACTCTCTGCAGTCTTCGTGCTGATTGGTTGGTTCCACCGTGAAGCCGTTTATAAGAGGGACAAACAGATGCAAAGGAACGTTTTTAAATTCCTTCTTTTAAAAAAGCGGGTTCCTGCAGAGAATCTCTTCCCCAGCCGGTTACAGATGATGCATTTTATTGTTTTGGCCACATGAACAGCTGCAGTTAGCACAAGTGGGGATGGACACATAAAGAAAAGAGTGCCAACTACAGAAAGTCCAAATGCACCAATAGATGTTTCAACTATAGAGCCCATGCTGGTTAATTTAATATTGGGGACTGAAGTGGTGCAGAAATACCAGAGAAATACCAGAGCACACTAAAAACTTCATAATAATAACAATAAATGAATGATCTGCCATATTACCACTTAAATATTTATATAAGAAATATCTGACCTGCTTTAAACACAGGATGATATCTTTGAGCTGCTCACATCACAACCACAGCTCAGTGGTGTGAGCCGTTGTAAAAATACTTTTCATCAAACATGAACCCTGCTTTTTTCCCCCTCTCCCCTTTGAATGTCAATTATTTTGTTCTGTGCTCTAATAGCCATCCATAGTATTAGGGCACATATGGGGGTGATTATGGCTAATGACAGGGAGTGATTCTTTTTTTGTTGTAACGTGGCAACGGCAGGTAATTGCAGATGAAGTGGACATAATTTAGTCTGATTATCTCTATTTTTCTCTCTCATTCTCTGATTCTTTAACATTTGTATTTTTGGAGAAAAAAATAAGGAGAGAAATTGATGTCAACAGCAAAGTGAATAGGAGATGATGAGAAGAAAACAAGAAGCGGGGAGTATGAGAGAAGTAAAAAGCAGAGGTGGAGCAGAAGTCGGCAAGTATGAGATCAGATGAGGAAAAAAGAGAATAGTGGCTGGGAGAAAAGGGGGATAGGAAGAAAGTAACTGGCAACAGAGAGGGGAAATAAAAAAGGGATCATCTCTGTGTTTCTTTGAAGTCATTGAAATGCTAATGCATATGACTTTACTGATTGATGCACAGCTACAGCGGGGAGGAGTGCTTGAAGCAAGTGCACAGTGAGCTAGCTACAGTTAGCTTGCAAGCTAGTCTGTTAGCTGCAGGGAAGACTTCTGAACTGTGTTACAGAATGAGATCAACATTTTTGCTTTAACACTTCAGGTTTCTGCTTTTGAAGAATTCTACCTCCTGAAATTTACAAGTTGGTATTTCAAAAGCTAATTATACCCTGTAGAGGTGTTTATAAGCCACAATGCCACTGATGGGACTATAGCTCCACAATAACAATGAAGCTGGAAAAATCCCTTTGAACAGGCACGATTTAGTTTTTTTTTACCCAATCTGAATCAAAGCTCCAATTCATTTTCTCCAAAAGAAATTCTGCAACAAAAACAGAGCTTTTATGTGAGCAGAACTACTGTGCGGCCGATGACTCATGCCTTCAATTGTAACCCATTTCCTCTCTGTTTATAGTGGGGGCTCGGGGGCAATCATTTTGTCAGGTAGGCGTTAACATTGTTTTGTTATATCTTAGAATGGAGATGTAAATTGTTTATTTGTGGCTGGCACAAAACGAGGCTTCCAGTGGAGTAAAAATAAACTGCAGAGAAACTTACTCTGAACCCTTATTTAAAGAAGCAAGATCCCTTAGAACCCATTTCAATATATTAAAGCTCTGATGAAGACATTGCGATTCAGTTGAAAGATTCAGAAAAAGGTAAAAAAAAAAATGGATCTCAAAATAAGATGATGTTGATGATGATAATGAGATAATGACTTAATGGAACATGGGAAGGCTTATTCCAGGGTTGTGTGGTGTCATTAGATAAGGTGTGCATCTAAGACTCCTCATGAGGGCCAGACAAAACACTTCTTTCTCCCAATGCGAAGATGTCTGTGACGTTCTGTGTAATGCTGTCAGTCTGTCTCTGGCTCGTCCTTTCCAAGTCATGAAAGCGCCATGATCACCTAAAGCGTCACGGGTAGTGCTTTCACATATTTGGGCGCCACTGCACGCTTTTCTGCTGATCATGTGAGGGGTCCTTAAGTGTCTCCCCCTCTGCTGCAGCCCTGAAGCATGGCAACCTGAGACATGCATCCTTCAATTCCCTTCCCAGGAATTACCTCAGAAAAGTACCAAAGCTCACTATAAGTATGAGACACAAGCTCATTTACTGGCCCATCCACCAGGGCAATCTCCACACATTCACTTTTTGCTAACTTGCTCCACTGGCACTGGATGATATCACTGAACATCAATCGTTAATACAGAATTGTTGCATATAATACTGAGTCTTGCAACAAATCCCCTCCTTGATTATCATTTCCAGGATCACCTTGAGGAGAATAATTTGTGCAGCTTCTATCAGAGTCATTTTCCAGCTCTGGCTGAGCGGCAACAATGATGGCAGCATGACTCCACTCTGCTGATACAAGATACTGTCATCAGCTATCAGCTCACCCACACTGTTAATCACAACTCTCACACACACAAGCCGTGTCTCTGTCTCTCTCTCTCTCTCTCACACACACACACACACACACACACAGACACACACACACGCACACACACACACACACACACACACACACACGCACACACACACACATTCCCTGCATGTAAAAACAAACACAACAGGGGGTAGTCTGGCAGCCTTCTGCTCTTTCGCTCCCCCTTTCTCTCTCTTTTCTTCTTCCGACTTCCACCACTTCTCCCTCTCTTTGTCTGTCTCATCTCTCCTTTTGTCTTTTCCTCCTCCTTTCCTCGGCTGATTCTGTCCACCGCCCCTGCCTGCCTCCCAATCGCCCAACTTCTTTCTCTCCATTGTACTCCATCTTTTAACACGTTCTGCTCCTCTCCCTCTCTCTTGCCCCATACTGTCTCGCTCCTTCAGACAGCAGTAATTACACAGGGCTAGTGTCAGGCTGTCATAACACGAGAACCACAGATATGAGGCTGGAGGGAGGGAGGGGCCCTTTCCACTTCTCTCTGCCCAGGGAGGGGAGCTTCTAATTGGGCTAAGATGGCAGGAGGTACTGGCTTGCAAACAGGGCAGATCTGGACACAGGCCACAGGTTTGAAAGGGCTGACAGTGTCTGTGTGTGTGTGTGTGTGTGTGTGTGTGTCAGAGGGAGGGAGAGAGAGAGAGAGAGAGAGAGAGAAGTTAGACAGAAGATATCTCAATGTTTAGTTTAAGGAGGATTTTGGTGTTAAATGTAACCCACCACAACCTAAAACACACGTTACAATCTGTTGATGTCTGTTATTACATGTCTATTACATGTCTGTCCGTCCTGGGAGAAGGATCCCTCCTCTGTTTCTCTTCCTGAGATTTCTTAGATTTTTTTGTAAAGCCCCTTGAGACAAATTTGTGATTTGTGATATTAGACTGTGTAAATGAAATGGACTTGACTTGACACAGGTTTGTAACACTTTAAAGGAACTGTTACAAACGTATCACTCAATTAAAATATAAAGACAAACCTAAAACTAATATAGCATAATCATAGAGTCTTAACTCCATGCATTGCATGTGTTTGCCAGATCTGGATCAGTACACTTGAATCATGTATTTGTTTAACCTTGTCTTCTAGATCTAGATCTAGATCCCACATCTGGATATAGATACATTGAGTAGTTGTGTGCACTCAGGCTCATGTTGGCATCTGCAGAACTGGAGTAACAACAAAGTCATCAGAAGCTGCGGTGTCCAAGGGCGAAGGGTCACAAACCCATTACTCATTAATGAGCTCCACTCCTCTGCTGAGTCTCCCTCTCCTCATAACCTTGCAACTCCCCCCTCTCCTCTCCTGTTTCTACTCTCCTCTCTACTCTCTACTTTTAGTTTGGTTCCATCTTCTCTCTCCGTGTCTCATCTTTTTTTTCTATCCTCTTCTCTGCCAAGTCTTGTCATTACCCCACCAGCCACTGTAAAAGTTTTGTTGGGGAGAACTTGTTAACTTGAGGGGTCCAGAAAAGGCCAAACAAAATAGACTACTGTGTTTTTATCTTGGGGAGATTCGCAGGGGCAGCCGCATGCAGCAGAAAGCTGTAATTTGGAGACATCAGATCAGATTGTATGTACTGAGAGCCCGCACACACAGTCGCTGCACAGAATAGAAAATAAGAATGAGCCACCAGTGCCTAATGACTGCTGTTGTACCACAGCAGCAAACAGGAGCAGCTGTATCGGTGGCTTTTGAAGATCAAAGGTCATGATGAGGTTTTATATTATATATCATCAAAAAGAAGAAAATAATACACTGAAATATCTTAATTGGAGCAGGAGATAATCTATGAAGTCCTTATGCTGCAGTTCCATGAATATACTGCCCTGTTATTGCTTTATAAGGCCAGAGTCTACCCCAGATTGTTCTCGCTTGATGAGGCAAAAAGACATTTAAGAAGTACTTTGAATATATAATGGTCAAATCCTCCACTGAAACCAGTACTAATGAAATTATTCTACCCCCGATGGCCTTGCAAGGATCATATTTGGAAATTCACATGATCTATGACCTTTGAAGAATTGTGTATTAGAGACTAGCAAGGTTTTCTGCTCCTCCTACAAATCTCTGCCTCTTTGCAGCCTTTTCAACTTCCCTTTTCTTCTGGGAATGTTAGTTTTATTCCCACAAGAGGACATGTCAGGTGTATGTTTCCACTGGGCATGATTTAACCACAATGGAAGTTTGTTGCTTTTTTTGATACAGTCAGAATTTGTTATAAAGGTTTGGATGACATGTCTATCACTAGACTAAATAGCAGTATGACAATGTGCCTTTGTGGCAAAAAAGTAATGTGAATGAAACTCTGGTGGCTTTAATTTTGTTTTCAAGAGCACTGGACAAAGTAATTGCTGGGTCATTGATATTGAACAAAAACCTTATCAACCTCATGCAGATATATTATGGTCATTTGAGCTATGAGAAAGTTAAAAGCTCTACTTTCTGCCTCGTTTATATTCCATTGTCTTCCCAGCTGCCTAAAAAGGGCAAGAAAGTGCAACAGAGCTTTCTGTTGGAGAGAGAAGAATTTTATGCTTCAGTGTGCCCATTAGATTTTATTTGACAATGTCGAAGAGAGACGAATGTAGATAATACAACATCATGCAGTGGCACTAATGCAGACCAGGTGCAGGATGAGAGATTTCTGCTACTGAAATGCTATTTGACACACGCCCTTTAGACATGATCTCCCCTCTCCCTTTAATTCTGCTTTGATTTTCTGGGGTGGTGATGGAGGTTGAGGGATCATCAGCATTCAGTGATCTAGGATACGAGGCACAACGGTGTTGGCTTCATTGCTCGTCACTCAAGCGTTTAACAAGGCACTAGCCAGACGCTCAGAGGCGTTTGGTGGTAGCACATGATTGCACTTCCATGTACAGAAACATAAGGAGCACAGCTTTAAAACACAACCAAGCACCTTAAGAACAATAAATGAACATCCGTTGCTGATTCAGCCTATCACAGGCAGGTATATCTCTCTGTATTTGGCAGTATGCCAGAGTTTTGAAATGTGATGTCTGTGGTGACCTTCCCGTGTTGACGCACAGATTCACGTAGACTACAGATGGTTCTCTCTACATGGCTCTGGTTTGCCAGAGCTGAAGGGAGCGGCCAGAGCGATGGAGTAGGCTACAACAACTAGGACTCTCCAAGAAAAAAGAAACTCAGTGTTCAGAGGAAGGATTGCAGTCAGAAAGATAAAGCGACCGATGGCGAGGACAAACACAGATAACCACTGGTTTAGCTTGGTTTCGTGGTAAAGAAGAGCAGGGACTGAGGGCTGAGAGGACGTGGACTTGCTGCTCTTGGACAGGTTGGTCTTTTGGAGTAGGCTGTGAAGCTTTTATATCTGCTCTACCTAAATAATGGAGTATTGTCTTAGAACGGTGGACATCACGTCACGAGCACGCATCGACAGTGTTTGTGCAGTCACTCTCACTGCCAGAGGGGGGCGACAAAAGTTCGGCACTCCAGCACTTACATGACATGTTACTCATTAACTTCACAGCTGCAAACAGGCAACCCCTTTCAATGTCCACATGAGCACACGGAGGTGGTGTTTTACAGAGAAGGGAGAAAGTTGAAAGTGCTGAGCAAGATGTTTTACTCTGCTGTTCTCTCCTTCCCTCTCATCTGCTCTCTTCTCTTCCTCCTCCTGCTCTTCTCAACTCCTTTTTTCAGTAGCCACTAAGCAGGGATTGTGTCTGTCACAGATATACTTAATCAGTTAGCTCCCTATGGAGCTCAACTCACTCACGGCATACACTCCGCTGTCAGCCCGGCTCAAGGCATTAGGGAATTTAATAGCATGTGTGATTGAGAGTGTGTATGTATGTGTGTGTGTGTGTGTGAGTGTGTGACTGCAGGACTGAGTAGCGTGTAAGTGTGTTAAAGGGTGTCTTTCTTCACTTCCCTGTATGCTCGTATGTTCTGGAACATCTTTAGGTTGTGTTGAAAGGTTTGTGTGTGTGCATTTTGGAAAGTATTCCAGTAGTGTTTCAAGTGATGTGTGTGTTACACTGTCAGCAACTGTGTGTGTGTGCGTGTGTGTGTGTGTGTGTATGTGTTGGAGGGTATTATAGTGTGTAATAGCCTATTAAGACCAGAGCTCCCTGCAGCTGATGTGTCAAACAACTCAGAATGTTGTCGACTTACACACACTTACACACACACACACCTCAAGATGTTGTTTCCAGCTGTTTGAAAGCTGTTAGGATTGAGAGAGAGAGAGAGAGAGAGAGAGAGAGAGAGAGAGAGAGGAGATGAATGAGAAGGAAAGAAAGGTTTAGTGAAGAAGGAGCATCAGCCTTTTTGCACTTTAAAGTTACACAGCAGAACAGAATCAGTGTGTCGAGAAGTAAACTACAGTGGGTTTCACTGTGGCTAGACTGAAAACACGTGTCTGGCATCCATTTTGTCCAAAAGAGACAAGAAAGTAGCATTCAGAATTGTACTATGATATCATTATTAACCCACTGGTGGTATACAGTGATAAAACAGTTCAATTACTACTTAAATACGCTTTTACTTACTCATTCCTCGTGAGGAATTCTACAACTGCAACTTCAAACCTGTATGTATGATTTATCTATGTCAACTGGCATTTAGTTAATGCAGCAATACTGAGACAAGCAACAACACATTATACAGCTGTGAATATTTCTCTTTTGTTTAAACCATGTAGATGGCAAATACCATAGAGATCACAGATCCAGTAAATCACAGCTGACATGTTATAACACCAATAATCTCAAATACTTTCTTTAATAAACTCTACAAGGATGATGGGTTAAAATTGTAGAACTACACTTTTGTCCAACTGAAGACATGCACACTCAAGAACAAACAAATATGCTCCCAGTTTGCATAATGTCAATGTCAATGCATGTTTTTCAAAGTAAATACAATCCTTATAGCACAAACTCTCACATTGTCTCAGAGGACTTAACAATCATGTGTCACACTGAATCATTAGACCTCCACCCGCTTCTCTCACAGGCAGCACACCCTCTCTCCTGCATCTTCAGCTCCTCCTCCTGTTACCATCACACAGGATACGGATGAGAGTCATCTTGAAGATACCCAGACAGGACAGGTTTCAGACCTCTGCATGCTCACCCACACAGGTGGTAGACAGATCAAAACATGACTTCTCTTCTGGATGTCCAATATCAAGGGGAATCTATTTTTTTATGGCTAAAACACTTCAGAGCTTGTGGTCATAAGAGTTATATCCTGTCAGCCCTTCTTGCAGCAAACCATCTTGTTTCACTGACCAGCTGATGCCCTTCTCATTAGTGTCCCATATCTGACTGTCTGCGGAACATCCTCTCTTCAGCCTCAAGAGTAGGCCTGCAGCCGGCCGTTCACGAGCCAGAGACAGAAGGAAAAGCTATCTCCATATAAGTGGTGCTATGATGGCACACAGCGCCTCATTAGGTAAATGTGACGTGAACTAGTTGAGCCGAGCTCAGCTTGTTCCTGCGAGTCATCTTCCTGGTAAAAACGCAGAAATCTGAAATGAAGCTGTCACAGCAGCAGCATGATGATGACTTTACTGCCTTGTTACCGAGAGTTTAGGGGAAGGGTGTGTGCTCTGACGGAGGTCAAGTCAAACTGGATGGGTGTCTAAAAAAAGACCTTCTTCAGTGGGTATCTTATGAATGTCTAGACAGCAGTATATCTCATTAACTCTGATTAATTCATCAACAATCAATTATCGCACACTGTTAATGTCGTTACCAGCTATCAAAGAATATCCAATTGTCAACCCCCTGAAGTTTTAGAAAGATGAACTATAATCACTCACAATCCTCGACCTTCTCATTTAAAATACAATCATCTCCTAAAATCATCACTTCATCGTCTCCCTCCTCCACCTGACGCTCCTTTTTAACAACTGTTCAAAATCAGCATC
>JAVQJD010033795.1:0-28140 GCA_036023655.1 Nannoperca australis | reverse complement strand
GGATGGGAGGAGAAGGTGGATAAGTGGGGATGACTTGTAATGCTACTGAGATGCTACTGGGCAGATGCTAAGTGGCAAGTGGTGATAGTGATCAAGCCAAGCAGAATAGCAGAGCAGCCAGCCTGAGGCAGCCGGGGGGCGGGGGGCGGGGGGCGGGGGGGGTTGGCCATGGGGGAGTTGAGAGCAAAAATACATGTAAAGCAATGACATGCACATACAGCAGGCTTAATGTGCTTCCCCTAGGACCACTGGTGTCATTTATCCAAAAAGCATATAAACAACTTTCATGCTTCAGAGAAAAAATTGATACTGTCAAAAGTATTGATTTTCCATAATTATCTTTGGTACTTAAGTAAGATAAAGTGATCTTTATCTGGGTATGGATTGTGAATGGCTTTTTGTTTTTTATTAATAGGTATGAGTCAAGTCAGTGCAGCTTGTTTTAAATTATGTTCTTCCTTCTCACACAGATTACACCACAAATGAAGAATTGTGATTGTGCGTAATCTTTTAGGATAAGACCACCCATTTAAAACTCTGCTTTCAAAAGTGGTGACTAAACCCAGTTTTTCCCTTGCTCATACGGTACTACCACAAATGTGTGGTTGCAATCTTAAATTCAGGAGATAATCAGGAGAACAAAAGCACAAACCTATGTGGGCAAGATTACAGGTTCATGACACGCTAAAAGGAGGAAAACAGACCGTCAGGCAAGTGATGGTTTGACACTGTTTATTTGTGCCATCAATGGCCTGTAATCACAGAGTACACACCTGTCAGGATGATGAGGTTTTGTGCCATAGCAACGAATGTCTCTTCATCCGACACATCAGAAAGGCCTGTGCAATGAGGGATGTTGTGATGCCATGTTTGTTCTGAGGCGTCCTGTCCCTCGCTGCTTCTAATCTGGTGATTATCTAATAACAGGCTGGTGCCACGCTTCGTGACTACCACATAAGTTAACGTTGTTAATGAGACATTTCGCTGAAGGATATTAAGATTGTATCTTAACCTTCCTGACACAGGATGTCAACGACACAGTATGTGATGAGCTGGTGTGTACAGTGTCTAATTGTGGGATGCCGGCTCATCTATTTAAAGAACATACCACGTACTCATATAACTGTGTAGCTTTGAATTCCATTTGGTGCACTGCAACCTTATTTTCCTCTGCGACCTTTTGTCTAGTTTCTTGACACTCAAATAATGCAAATCTACTCTTTTGTGAAAGACACATTTATACAGTTTTTGTGGCATTTATTTAGCACAGCTTATGGTATTTCCCCCAAATGACAGCAAGAATTAAAAAAACCTTATACAAAGCACACTTGGGTTTTTTTATCAGTGTGATCACAATACAAATGGAACAAAAAAGCTTCAACACTTGGTTGTAACCCCAGCATCTGGAGATGTAAGGCTTCAGGGGAGTGTTTGTTTGTTTTATGACTCTTTTGGTTCATCATCTCTTGTAAGTCGAGGAGAAACCACACCTCACTAAAATGTCTTTTAATCAAATCTCTGAGGTGATGGTGGGGATTTAGACTAGTGCATCTTTAGAGGTGAAGCACCTCCTGGATCCAGAGACCAACTTCACATATTGACATTCATTTGTTCATTAATTCACATACAGAATAGGCTACCTGCCCCTTAGTAATTAATAGAAAATAAGTAAACGTCTACAGATGAACAGTTATCAGTATGAATGTTTCTTACATTTGTAGGCAGTGTGTTTCTCCCACATGGCGTAAACGATGAGTCAGTGTCTGTCTGCGAGGCCAGATTCAATGTGCAACCCTTGACCATGATGAATTAAAGCCATTATGTGTCTTTTTCTGACATAAAGATGAAGGATTTGGGAGAGTTAAAGCTATGTTTTTCTTCTGATGGACAGGAACAGATGTTTTGTTTTTAAAAGTTGGATATTTGCCTCTTTTCACCCCTTCTCAGTTTCTCTGATAGCAAACAGCACCTGAAAGTGTCCAGCAGCGTCAGGAGTGGAACCAGGCCGAGACATTGGGGAGGCCAAATGAGGTGGCTTCATCCCCTTCTAAAGGAATGGCAGAGGAGGGCACTGGCACAGTGTCTGGCCTCATGACAGACACATGGGACCTCTGGAGACAGGCCACCATCTGGTGTCTGTCACTGAATTAGCTTGACACCTTGAGGAGAAAAACGGAGGCTTTACAATGTATGTCTGCCTCTCTGTCTTTCTCTTTGCGTCAATGACTTGGACTTGGAAAAGACTGGCAACCGTCAACACCCCTCCCTCCTCTGACGCTCATTCTCACTCCTCATCTCTCTCTATATATCTCAGTCTGGTCTGAAGATAGACGAGAATCTGCTGTGGGATTATGTACTGTGAGCTGCTAATAATGTTGAAGAGCCTCCTGGGCTCCCACTCCCGAAGCAGCGGTGCAATAAAGCCAGGAGCTGGGAAATACATGGCTATTTAATGGAAAGCGAAGCTTCTGAGCTGCTGTGCTATATTTACAGGTACCCTTTCTGCCTCAGCTTTTTGCATCCTGTGCTTGTCTGCCTTGCCTGCCTGCCCGTCAGCCACCTTGGAGGAGACCTGGCAACTGCTGTTCCCTGTGACTCCCCTACAGCCTCCCACGCCACTGCCACAAACTCACACTCTGTTCGTACAGGCAATAAAGCAAGAACTGGTGCGGGCGCAGTCATTCTCATTGCTGTTAAAAGTGACACTTCGTAATGCAGCACAAAACAGGTGACAAAGAAAGAAAATTATAGTGTTATTCACAAAATGTGGATAAAAGGGGCAGAATAGAAAACTCTTTATCGCAGTTTGGTGTTTGTTGTGCTTAGTGCGGTTTCCCAGTTTCCCAACTATTCAAATCTTGCCATTTAGTTTGTACCATCTGTCTCACACCGACGTCAGAATGAGTATGACACAACAGGGCTACTGTTTTGTTGTCTTGTTCTATTTATTCCTCGATAATGAGAAATCAGCAGAGGGAGTGGCATGGTGCTTGCCGCCACACATATACACACATTAAACTCTTGCTAGTCCATATGGCTTATCTACAGGGGGCTACTTGACTTTTCTGACTCTGTGGCACCAGAAGCACAGATCTCTCTTTTTCACAGGGTTATCAGGAATCCACACCATGCATCCTGTTTTAAACAGAATAACATTTTTGCAGTGTCTCCACTGGATACTCTCATCTCCCTGCAAGTGTAGTTGCAGTAAACGACAAGTGGCTTGATTGTTGAAAAGCAGCAGCAGCAACAAAATCAGAGAGAAAACATCTTGGACAAGTGATGGCAGCCATGGGGACATGCTGTGGGATTTAAGCTGTCATAACTGTCCCTTCTCTTTGTGGGACACTTTGTCCATATGCGGTAATCCCAACTTTAGCCTCATGTGTGTTCAGTCTCCAAAAGAGAAGACAGCACCGTGTGACTAATTACACACTTTGGAATGTTTGAAGGGGCACAGATTGAGGATGGCGTGCATGCAATGTTTAATTCAGCATCCCGGCATGAAGACTGTTAAATCTAGTGTCGGCCCTACTCTGCAGCAGCAGGCTCTGGCACAGAAAAGACTTACTTGTAATCCCCAGTGTCGCAAACAATAATACACGCTCTCTCCCACAGTGCAGTACAGTAGTTTGAAAGTGTTGTACATGAAGCAATGCATTGCACTCCAGTATGCTGTAGTTAATACACATTTCATTTAATTAAAAATCCAACAAACAAATGTTGATAACAGTTAGCAGCTCAGCAGCAGGGAAATCAGCCAGGTTCAGTTAAGCATCTCTCTGATTGATCTTGTCCACTTGTATTTTTTTGTTCCGGGTAAAAATTAATCCATGACACCCAAGGGTGACAGAGGTTAGTAATTGAGAACGACATCATTACACAAACCTTTTGTCATGCGTGCTGCTTCCATTTCCTGTGTGCTCTTTCTCTGGTCTCCATCTCTCTGTCTATTGTCTTGAACAGAGCTGGGACACAAGATTTTTATTTTTTCTACTGAATTACTGCTGCTCACTCTCAGCAATCTTTCATTTCAATAAATCAACTAATTTCCCCTTTTCAAATTTCTCAGTCTTCATCACAGCCATGAGACATTTATCAGTCCTCCCAGGAATCAATGATCTTACAGTTGAATTCATTTACATATAACTGCAATAAATGTGGGTAAAAACATTTCTATGGTGTGCTTCACAAATACCTAAAAAAAGAAAGGGTATAATGTTTTTTTTAGGTCTGACCAATTGTTTTCTTCTTAAAGCCTTTGCATATATGTATAATGTCAGCAAGCATGAGCCAATAAAGGACAGCAGAGAGGGAAATGAAGGATTATTGAACAAGATGAGAGATGCCAAAATATTTACTGCTCCAAATCAGTAAAAGACATCAGACTTGATTGGGCTTTTTTTTAAACTACAATATTTTCTAAATACCAAGGTGGGTTTAAAGTTACTGCCATTAGAATATATTTTTGTTAATAAATTACTACAAGTACATTGTGGTTTCTACTTTTATCATCAACTTCCCTTTTTTAACACTAATTTCAAAATATATTCACAAACCAAACCCTATTTATAACCAATCAAAGCAAACATGATCATCCTCATAGCTCGATCAGAATTCAAACTGCACAGCATCATGTGAATTCAGCTAGACACACAAAGGAACAAAACAGTGCAATATGCATAGATCATTTCATCTTTCAGTGCCCAATCATTGGTGGAGTATGAAGAAGGAAAAAACAGGCGAGTTTGTTTTTAGCTTAACGAACATTCATTTCACTCTCTCACATCTGGACGAGTCTAAATCGTAGCGGGTGGCCACCTCAGGCTCAGACATGCTGAGCAGCACGCCCCAGCAAGACCAATACCATTGCAAACAAAGAGGCCCCATGGAGCACACATGGGGAGAGAAGGTCACAGACCGTGCTGAACCAGCCAACACAAACAGCATCATCCAACCTGTCTGAGCCAACATCTTGTAGAGCGGCCCCTGGTTCAGATCGTGGACGTCCTCTGGTCTCTCCGTGCCTGTCAGAGTATATTACTGTCATCCTAGCACTCTGTGACCTTAGGCTCACCCTAATGAAAATGTATGGAGACATTTAAGTCACATGAAATCTGTTATTCTAACAAGGCTTGAGAGCACGCGTCCATATCTCTTCCATACTTAGACGCAGTGGTTTTCCTAAATTTGATATGTTAATCCTGATTATCGCAAATCTACTACAGGGAAGTTGCTTGGATTACAACCCTACTCAGACACATCTCAAGTATCAGTGACCTCAAGTATGGCTGAGTGTCCTCAAGCATAGATCATGATCTGTTGACATTGAGTCATTTCAGCTTTAAGCCACACTGAAACCTTGAACCTTCATTTTCATCTCACTATAAACATGGGAAATGGGACAGGCTGTTTTCTTCTTCACAGTAACTTACCATTGTGGAGCCGGCATTACTTTCTCCTTTGCTTGTGTAATAATTACTAAGGCCCCTAGAGGGCTTTGTCTTATGTATTTGAATGTTTTTTTTACCCACGTTCCTTGGGAGTCATTGACTTCTCTTCTTACGTCTTCACGTACACATGCATTTTACCTTTTGCATTTTTTTTTTCAAATAATTTGTTATTTTTCATCTTTTGTACTGATGATTCGACTGGGAAAGTTTTAAGTCGTCATCTAACAGTGTCCATGCAGTAAAATGAACAGTCCAGAGCCCTGAACCCCTGAAAATGCATCCCACTTTGCAATGCTATTATGCACATTTCAGTTTTGCACCTCATTCATGTGCTATTCATTCCACATACTGTACAACATTTCTGTTTTGTGTGAGTGTGTCAGCGTGTGAACAAATACATGTGTTTTTGATCCAGCACAGAGTGAGAACATCTAAGCAGGTGCTAAGGAAACATCACAGGTTTAGTGGGTATGCTCAACCCACATGCACTCCTGAAAATCTCAACAGATTTGTCTTGCAGGCAGTGAACATGCTTGACCAGTTGCCAGTTTGTTTGTTTATATGAAAAGAGGTTAAACTTTGAGGTCAGTTGTATTCTTCTTTGTTAAATGCAAATGTGTAAAAGCCCCTCTCATTCCAAGGTGCACAACAAAGTGTCAGGATCCTGCAGTCTGACAGCCAAGAGATGAATATCCCACTCAAACATAAACCATGCTGATGTGTAAATGTTATACACCCAATCAACCGCCCCTCCATTTTTCTTCAGCCATGTGAGACAGGTGCTGCCGTGTGCCGTGTAGTGGGACTGAGTGGCATTTTAAACTGAACTCACCGTTCATACCTTCACCTGCATTGTGTCTCCAGAGCAACTGCTTTCCCATTTAGCGCCTGACAATATCCAAGCTTTCTATTCATTTCCCGTCTTTCAGGCAGGAGGAAATGAATCACAGGGCTGTCAAGGAGAGGCACAGGAGCAATAACAGGAGTGTGTGAGAAAAGAAACTTTGATATGTGAGGTTTACACACTCTTTATTCCTTACGGACCCTTGAGGTATGTTATGGGACATCACACTGCTAGACTCTGGCTGCTAAAGCTAACAGACCTGCAGGTGTAATTTCATCTGCCCATCTTTTTCTTCCCTGGCTCCGCCTGCCTCCCACTTTCTCTCTCTCTCTCTCTCTCTCTCTCGGTTTTTGGCGTCCTCTACCCCTCTTTTTCTTTCACACAGACAGACGGTCCTGTCCTGTGTCACTTTTATCTAAATTTCAAACATCGTGCTGCTGATTCTCAGTTCAGGCTTTTTAACTATCAGACAGACATTTCCTCATTGACCAAAATACCATTATGTCTGCAGACCTAAATCACACACACACCCTGTCCAAACACCAAGAGTACTGAATAATAATGATTTGTTTATATATTCACACTTTCATATAAAACACAAGATTGTATAATTTGTATAAGTTATTTTGCAATTAGACTAGTTTAATTATAGTACAGAAGGAAATATACTAATACTCATTACACACAAAAAAGGATGAGAAAAAGAAAGTACAATGTTTTTCAAAGAAATTCCAAAATTAGGTGTGAGATATGAGTTATCCTGTAAGGAAATTAATGGTAAGTGTTGACCTGTTGGTGGCACTAGATGACAAATCACAAACTTTCCCTTTGGGAACCATAAACAACTGCACCGAATTTAATTGCAATCCATCCAACAGTTATCGAGATATCACTCGTACGTCACTTGGACCAAAGCTTTGGACCAACAGATCACCTGACTGAGCAACATTGCTTCTGTGGCACATGGACAAAGAGGTGGAAGGTGGAAAAAGTAAAAAAAAAAACAGCACTGCACAATTGTGATTAATTAGCTGTCCATCACAAGGGTGAAGATAGTAGGGACAGACAGATTGCCTATTAGACCTAAATAGGAAAGATGGAGTTGGAGCCAAGTAAGGTGTCTGAGGCTGATGGCAGAGGACAATTCACACCAATGTATCTCCATTGTCAAACACAGGCCAGAGTCTGCAGCACCTTCCCCTCCCCCAATACTAACCCACAGTGGAGGAAAGGGCAGAGAATGGACTCTACCAACATGTACATTTATCCCTAAAATACTGCCTTTGGTAAATATGATGCAGACTTTGTTTATGGTACATGCACATTATCTGAGTATGACCAGTGCTTTATTTGAATCTTTCATTCTGGGTAGTGCTGTTCAAGGTGCTTTACAGATGAATGACTCAAACTAATCAGGGAAAAATTAATCAGAACTGGAACATAGTGAGAGTTAAGGTGCTAGTAAATGATTAGAGTATCGATAGTGGCTCTTTCATGCTCTTTATTTGGTTTGGAGAAATGTACACACCAATTCTGCTCCTTTATTTCCATGTCTTCTACGTGGACTAACTTTAGCTTCAGTCTTTCAGCATTAAATCACATACAGTCTGTAGCCATCATTTAAAGGGTTCTCATTATAAAACAAATCAGCTGGGGACATTAAAGATGGGCGGAGACTAGTGGCAGTCGTCTTCTCAGCTTCAGCATGTAAAATCCACGAATGAGAAAACAGAAATGTTTACTTCTGTGTGAAATTGAAGACACATTGTTTCAAAAGTTAATGCATATGTACTGTTCAAGACCAGAACACTTGACAACCATAGCAACAGTAACTAAGGTGGACGGATCTATTGTTAATCCCATTTTCATGCTATAGAGGAGAGTTTCCCTCAAACTCAAACCAATCGTGGAACACCCTTGTGTCTCTTTTTGCATAAATATTGCAACAGAACTGCTTTGAACGTTTCTGTTTATGGTAGCTTGAACATAGCAAAGGATGTAGATACAGTAGATGTTTGTTTGTTTTTCCAGACACGCCACTCAGTAAGTTGCTTCTAGCATAGAAACAATAGAAGAGGAAACAGAGGGAAGTGTCTTACCAGCAGGAAACCGTTAGCATGCATTGACAAGTATTGTCAATGAATGAAATGGCTATAAAATATTTAGACAACAGTGGCAACAACTATGCTGTATCATTCTGTGTATACTTTGTTTGCACAATCCAGCTTCCCCAACAATGTCATGCCTGGGCACCACATTGCACATTGTTCTCGCTTTCCTATCACAATGTGTTGGTGTGAGTTTTTTTATGGAGCCTGGTGCTTCACTTTCTCGAGCTCTCACCTCTGTGAGGAAACTGATATTTTAAGGTCTGCCATCTGCACGGGTGCCATAACAGCTTGGGAGTTCTACTAGATCAATCTGAAATTATTCCCCCAGTTCCTGTAGCTGAAAAGATGGCCTGTCATGCACATCCACTCACATACACACGCGCACCCACACACAAACACTTAACGATTTTTCCGAAGTGAACAAAACAATTAAGTAGAGCCTGCAGCATCAAAGTCCAGTTAAAGCTCAGAAGCCTGTGGGGAGGTGTAGTGGAGACAATCAAAGAAATGAAAAGGTAAGTGAGTAAAAGGCACTGCATATTTATTCTCTAGCCTCAGGTATTTGTGTAGAGGTTACCTCAGAGGGGTCTCCTCATGCTCTTTGTTGAACTCCTTTGTTCTCCAGCACAAGCACAAGCTATGGATGGAGGCTAAAGACCAGTGAAACCACTCAATATCAATCATCAGTGAAAGTAATGTTCCACAGAGTTTATCCCATGGCAAAAGTTTCTTGGGCAACACTTAAAGGGTAATTTTGGTTTTTAAACCTGGCCCTATTTTGACATATTTTGGGGTGTAAAAAGTAAAAAAAAGTTTTGGAATTGGTTTATGAAACATTATGAAAAGTCTCACTCAAGGAGAAGTGGTTCAGAGTTCAGTGGTTGCAGGAAGATGAAGGTGGAAAAGTGAGTCATACTTCTTCTTGCTCAGGTTTGTTTCTTTACATTATGTTGGCAGACAGTTAGAATAACGTTCTGAGCCTTTGAGCAATGAGTTGAGGGCAATCACAGTATCAGCATGTTTGTTGGTTGATGGTTGAAAATACTAGTATAACACATATCCAGTTCAAACCACATACCCTCCAATGAATATGTATGAATATTGCACAACTATGATTTTTCAGTCCCAGCCATCTGTCAAGTTGACTCTGGGGTTTGCCTGGCAATTGCAGTCATCTGCTGATTACTAAGGAGTTGATTACACCATCAAGGAGATCAAACATGCAGAATAAATCCCTCAGTTTTTTAAGGGGGAATCATTTTTTTAAATTTTGGGTTTAGTTCTGATGTATTTTTTGTGCAATAACAAGAATGTTCCTTTTCAAAGTTATGAAAGAGCCAAAAGGAAAGTTCATCGCACAGTTATTACAGGACATGCTGAAGAGGATAAAGATGGGAACATACATTGAAGGAGAGACAAAATGTGTTTTTGATAAGACAAATTTTAACTGACTGGAATTTGCTAGATTTATTACACCTAATGTCACTGTGGGACATACAAGCGTTTGTACAATATACAGTTGTACAGTTATACAGTATAATATATTGATTATACTTGCCAACACAGGCCCAAAGCTAGCCCAAGTGCTGCAGCTGATTCTCAGCGCATTAAGGCCCAAGTCTGCACCACCAAATCCTGCCAGCATTTTAGTCAGACTGAATTTATGATGTCACAAAAAGGCTGTTGTATTTCCATGCTCGCAGAAATTGTACAAAAGAAAAAACCAATATGTCGTACTGGTACTAGCAGGTACAACAGTATTATCTATAAGACTATGGAGCCAGAACAGTGACCGTTACATTTGGCATCAAAAAGAAAATTTGGAAAATAAAACCTGAACTTGATATTTTTTATATTCTGATGTGTTTTTCAATGACAATGTTCAGATTGTGTCTTCATGTCACTCTTTTTCAGTGAGAGTTGCTTTTTTACGCTCTCGAGTTTCTTTAACGATGTCCTTAGTCTGCAGATTATACGTCAATCATGCTCTCCTTGCCCCTGCCCCTCAAACCCCTCTTCTCCATGCCTAAACAGTGACAGAGAGTTAAAAACAAAAAATCAGGGACATTGTTGAAAGAAGCTGAGCTTGTGACGTCAGATTTGACAGAAAATCGTATAAATAAATTTTTTGGCTTCTTGTTTTTTCCATATGTGAGTTAAATTTTAGCGAAACTTTAGTAATTTTCAAAACAAACAAAACACATCAAACCTCTAAAATGATAATTTGTTAATATTCTAATTATGCAATATTAGTGCTGCACATTTGTTTAATGAGTCAGGTTTGGTTTTTGCCAGCACTTCTTGGATCAATATATAAGATAATATATTTTCAACCTTTGCCTCCGAAAAAAAAAAAAACAACAACATAAAAAAACATTTCTGCTATCCTCCCATATGGAAATAAATTTCTGTTACGCTCAGAAATTGGAACAGTGTGTTTGGATCTGAAGCTCGATATGCTTGGAGCCTGAGAGCCACCTGATTATTTCTGACTGGGAACGTTGGTGGGTCAGTGGTCCTGAATGGCCATGTTGGTGTCTGTTGGATGGCGTGCCACTTGTGATATGTCCATTAGTTCAACAGACAATAAAAAGTCTTGCCTCATGCATATAACTTACATTCTACATGTGTGTATGTCACACATCTCTGCTTAATTGTGAATCAAAAAGCTTCTTCTTCCCCATCATGTGTCAAGTCATGGGTCAAACTGTAAATAACAACTCTCCATGTGTGCACGGTACGCACCTTGGACCCCATTTTAGAGCAGAATGAGACCCACTGATCTCAGTGTATGCAGCATTCTTGGAGTATTTGTGACATTTCAAGAAGCAGGAAGCCTAAGTGAGAGGAAGAGCTGGGCTGAATGTGTGGATTGGTTGTTGCCGTTAAAGGTATAGAGAAAGAATGCACACTATACATGCTTGATCAGTGTCACTCTTTAAATACCAGTCCAGCAGATGTAGAGAGACGTGTGCAGACATTCATAAGAACAGAACTTGTTTGTCTCCTCCTAGCTGCCTGACTTTCATTGTAATGAGGATATTTTCAAACAGCACTGTGTACATTCTGCCCACATCTGTTTCGCACGGTTACTGCATTTGCCATGACAAGTTACTGCATTTGAAGCCTGATTGGTTTTGAATTAAAGAATCCAGAGATGGGGAGATTTTATGTGGGCACACACTCTGTTAGGGACCTGAGTTAGAGGAGTTCAAGGTTTCAGTATCGATGCAACCTTTTAACTGTACAATTTGTTTTACAGGTCATTAGCAAGAATGTGCCTTTGACCTTAAGGTCTCTGTTGGTTCTCTGGACTGTTCAATCAATACTGTGGGAGTGTCCATGAATGTGCCAATGTTTGAGTGTAGATCAATGTTGCTGGCCAGCACTTTTTGTCCCCTGCAGCTTTTATGGTGTTAAATTAATCTAAATACATTTTACAGATTGTTCATTAAAATAGTATGTTTATAGTTCCAATGTTATACTATTATGCATAAGCAAGGTTTATTTCTATAGCACATGTCATACACCAGGGCAATTCAAAGTGCTTTACAGGGTAAAAAAAATACAGCAAGGTAAATACAGGCAAGTTGCACAGAAAATACTAGTTTTAAAAGCAAACAAGTATAGTGTAAATCTGTAAGAATAAAAATATAACAGAACACAGAAAAGACTCCCACATGTAGATGCATAATTAAATAAATTTGAAATAATTTAAATCAAATGTAGTTAAGAGGATGCTTTTTCCCCATTGCTGGGTGGAGTAGGCAGTGTAAAATAGGAGAATTTGAATTATTTTGACTTAAAAGTGGTCTAACATCTCTTGGGTGGTTATGAATGTATTTTTTAAAATCTTGATTGATCATTAGACAAATGTTATCAGCTTTAACAAGGTTTTCTATGTCAGATGACTCTTCGATGAAGAAAGTAATTACATTGAATTTGTGGTTGCAGTCTAAAAATGCATCTGATATCAATGTTAATGCAATTAACTGTGTGAGTTCTGGGAATTGAAAGGTTCAAGGTGTGACTCACCTCAATGTCAGCCTTTTTCTCTAGCATTTTATGGTAATTCCTGAATGTTACCGTGTCATTGTTACTGTGAAGAGTCCTCTAAAACTAAGGATGCTCTAGATCCATATCCTGACCACAAAAAGCCACTGCATCAGGGTCCCCCACTTGTGGTTAGAGAGGGTACAGGTTAACCCAAGTTCTTGGAAGAGGTAAAGCCTGTATTTGAGTATGGAGGGACTAAAATTGCACCTCTGACCCTGAACTAACAATGTAACGGCCAAAAACAATCATAATTTTGCACCTCTCACACATCAACTGTAAGAAAAACACCCTCCATCTGCTTTAAGTCTGCACCTCACTCTCTCAGTGACAAATGACCTTGACACAGAAGCAGCGTAAGTACAGATAGACCCACTCACTTCATCAAAGACAAAAAAGAGAAAGGGTTAAGAAAAAGAAAATAACCATGGAAACACGGAGAGAAAAAAAGCCATCCATTGCTTTGTGCCCTTTTAAACTGTCAAGTAATGATTTAGGATGAGGTAGGGTGTGGGGCACACTCCCTTACAGCTAGGCCCCATCACCTCAGGAAGAGGCAAAATAAGACAGCAGGGAAGAGGAGGAGGGTGAGGAGGAGGAGGTCTGTGGGAACATAAGGGAAAGAAAGAAATCCATATCCGTGCCTGGATGCGTCTGTCCGGCCGTCACTCTGAATTCATCGTCAGTCAGAAGCAAAATGTCACACCTTTCATCTGTTTACACTGAGCTGCGGACTTTTAATTGCATTTGTAGAACATAGTTTTATCGAAGTGAAGCTGCGGCACAGATGGATGCGAGGTTTACCGGGAGCAGGAGGGCCAGGTGAGGGGCGATGGCAGCCAACAATAAGACAAGAAAGCAATAAAACTGAAAAATGATGCCAAGACACACAGACACTAAGACAGCAGCCCTTTTCACAAACACACCTCTCCAGTACCAGCTGCACCCAGAACACCACCCGCCCGCTCCAACACCTCCCATCCCTCCATCTTCTCTCTAGAGGACCGGACAGTTCTTATTGAGCACTCGTGTGTTCACAGATCACCGCTTCCCATCGGGTTTTGGATCAATGGGATTATCTTTCTTATAAAGCAGGACGGAGCAGAGGACGGTGGGGTCGGCAGGAAGGGTGGCACAAGGCTGTGGGTGTGTGAGCCGTCACGAGGGCTGTTGGAAGATGTGATAACAGAAACAGAGCGGCGGTTTGGGCAAAAAGAGGGATCGGGTCGGGGAAGAGTATGGGGTTCTAAGAGAAGAAAAGCTAATGCCTACAGATGGGATAGAGGAGCTTATTGATCTACTGCCTATCTTCTCCTCAGAAGATCAGTGGCAAGCAGAGGCCCCGGTGCTCATAGAGTCAATGCGAGGATGAAGATGTTCTGTCTGGGGATATGGAAATGTATGGCAAACTTGCAAACAACATGTTTGCATGGTGCAGATACTGTCCTAAATGTCTTTGAAAGATAACGTGGAGGGGCAAAAGTCAAGATGTTTTTCAGAGAAAATAGCAAGCTGTTAAAGGACAGAAAAAGCATCAAGTATTCACATGTTAATTAGCAGAATTGTGGCAGAATGAGCCGACAATGAGGATAACAGATTTGTTTTCATTTCAATCTTTTGACATGCTGCTGAGAAATTAAAAATGTAAAAAACGCACTTCTCCTAGTGGAATTTCTGTTTGTGTTTGAAACCAGAATCTCTTTGTGTTTGTGTTCATGTGTATGTTTTCTGTGTGTACGTGCCAACTGCTCTCCAACAACGGCTTGTGTTTACATGCATCTGTGTATGAGGTCATGTACATAAAGTCTGCTCTCCAATAATTATAAATGACGCAAAATAGTTTGTCTCCCATACCGATACATGGGTCGAATGTAAGAGAGGACAAAAATGAGATGGAAGGTGCTTGAATACTTGAACAATGAAGGATGCATATGGTGAATATATTTGCATATTTACAGCTTCAAAAGTTAAACTTTACACAAGTGCTATTTTGGAAAAACATATTTGATTCACAATGAGCTGTGAGATGGAGACACAAAAAGACAAAGAGAGAGACTCCTTAATTACTGGCAGCTCTGCAGAATGAGCCTTCTAACCAGGTTTCGCTGCTGGCTGGGTGTTTAGACATTTTCATGTGTATTGTCTAAACCTGCTTCAGAGCTGTGTTTTCACATCCTTGTCCCCAAGAGGTGACACAAATGTATTCCTATTGCACACGGTGCTATTGATTTTTTTTTGGTGGAAGAATTCATCCGCGCTGAACACAAATCATCTCTGAAGCAAGCGTTTATTCCCACTCTCACCTCCAGTGCAACACCCCGGATGCGTTTTATCGTGTGGTAATTTGAGCGGGTGGATGCACTGGCATGCTCTGTCAACTTAAAGCCCCCATCACCAGTCCTTGCCCTCTTGAAAACACACACCAGCCTACATAAACATACACACTTGCGCGCATGCATGCACAGACACTAGCGCACACACAGATTAATGTCAAGGACTTTCCTATTTAGAATTCTAAAACATTATACATGCAGATTAAAACCACATTTCCCCTTGCACCTACTCTGCTGTGGGATATTCTGCGGGCTTGTCCCTTTTATTTCCTTCCCTCTTCAAAGTGGCACCAAATGTAATCCTCCTTAATGGATGTGTAATATTTACACTTATACCATAATCGCTGAAACATTCATTTACGGAGCCATATTTGGTTGTTCGCGGCCCTGACAGCCTATTCATCAAAAAGTAAATGTGCAGAACCTCATGCCCCCTGCAGCAATCAATCAATATGCTCCTCTCCCAGCTACCATCAGTGGAGATACGTCTCAGGCCAAAATTAATCACTGTGAAGTTTGCATAATCCCCCTGTGCTTCCCCCCACCCATTACCCCACGTTTTAGAACCTTTACCTTTGAAGACCATTTTTATGACTGAAAGGATTAATCAGAATCGCCCATTCACAAGGCTGATGAAATTGTAAGAGTTTATGCAACGGTAATATGATATATAAAAAAAGGGGGTATTTATATTCAGTGATTGGATCTCTAGCTTAACTGATTGTCTGGAATTTTGCATTTCTACTTTTGAGAAACTGTACGTGGCTCTACATCATAAAATCCTCAGCAATTTCTGCCTTGAACCATGAAAATTAGAGTCCACCAAAGCATGCAGGAATTCATCATGTAATCTGAAGTGGTCATCTCGTGTGTGTAGGAAATAAATGAAGTAAAAGTATCCACTTTTGATGACCATGAATTTATCGTCCTCTGATTAGTTTTATCTTTTCAAAAGAAAAAGAAGCTGCTGAACTGAAATGTTAACACGGACAAATGTGCAGCTGTTAAATGTGCAATGCCTATAAATGTTAAAGTACACAAATCATCTTTTTGTTTGCTTGTTTCTTTGTTTTAGACATTGATAGCATGGCTAGCAGTATTAATGAGAGTGTGTTAAAAGTTTCAAATGTCTAATTGCAGACACACTCTACTGCAGTGGGATGCAAGTAGTGGCCTGTGGATCAAAGCTGGCCCCCAACATTTTCTCATAAATCTACAATAGATAACAATATAAATAAAAGGCTCAAGTAAACCACAATAAATATGATGTTGTACTAATACTGTTCTACATCAGGCTATTCAAATGGAGCATGGTGCTGAAATGAAGTCTAATTCACATAATTCATAACAACACAATAATAACAACACAAATAAAACAAAAGGAAATAAATAATACTGAATAAAACAGAAAGGACTGCATTTAAATGCAACAAATACACAGTTTTATTCCACGGCTTTAGCCTGTTTGATCAAAACAGATTTGTCTCTCCCAAACGCAAATACAGTACTTTTATGGAACTACAAATAAAGCATGCCACTGTTTATTGTGCAGGAGATAAGAAACCTGGTAATTTCTAGTCTTTTCTTGTCTTGGAGTATTAAAGTAAGCTGCTGTCTGTTAGAAAAATGACATCTGGCCGAAGCTGAATTATATAAACAAAAACATAATTCAATAAAACATATTGAAAACATTTAGGCCTCCATTTCTGTATGTAAGTCTCCCCATTTAGCAATGGTTTACCGTCAAACATGCTATAATGTAGCTGTAAGCAGATATAAGCGTTTATGTGTTTGTCATCAAAACTCAAATGTAACACGGCATTATTGAAACAAACAAACCTCAGTGCCCTTTTCGTTTGCTCCCATCAAGTGCTGTGTATTCATTAAAATGGATTTCTAGGGTTAGAATTTAGAGTTTTTGTTCTCTCAAGGAAAAAAAAAGAAAACTAGTTGTCCTCTACAATTTGTGTCTCCAGAAATTATACTGTATGCAAAATAGTATATCAGTAAACAGTATTCTGAACAAGACCATAATAAAAGGCAAAACTGTTTTGTGTTTGTGTGTCATGACTTGTTTTCCATGTTGCAGGAGTGAGTGTTTCATTAAAGATGAGAACATTTGTTTTACACATTTTATATCATGAATGAAATATATATAAGATGGCAGCTTGGGATGGGCCCTGTTTTATAAATGATTGGTCTTAAAAGTGGCAATTAAAAAAAGCACTGTATCGGTAAAACTATTATCATCAGGTATAACAGCAGAAATGAAGAGATTAGAATGAAAGTGTGATCTCAAGAAATAGAGATGTCACTGATGTTACACATCATTAGAGCTGCAAAGTGGTTGACCTCATATGCAGTACTGAAAAGAGGTATAAATGGGATGGAACATGAACATGTCCATAAATTACAAGGCATTAGTGTTTAAATCAAGCAAAACTGGTGTTTTCACTTTTCAATTACTAGATAAAAAAAAACACTTAATCTTTAATGAAATGAATGGTCGGTGTGTAAACCTTGTGCAATGCTTTGTCTCCAGACAATCAAAGAGCAGCAAAAATGTAGGGATCAACACAAGCTGTAGTTTTTTTCTAACAATGCACATTTAGTACAAAGTCTTATCAATCTAAAACCGGCAAACTAAAACTAGCACATCTGCTTAAGATAGCACCTGAGGAACAATTTACGATCATGGTTGTTTTCACACGTCCTAAGTGGCCAATTCGACCTCCCAGAGCTCCATAATGTCGATTTCACATTTGGTAGTGAAAGAGTGATTCTGGGAAAAGGTCAAAACAAAATCAGACATCAAGCATTGGATGACAAGGGTTGACTGTGTGTCTGATAATGGGCATGAGAGCTGGGAGGCATTCCACGTGAAAAACACATATACATATTGGAGGTTACATACAGACACATAACACCCGAAATCAAATACATAAATGCATATATTATGTGTTTGTGATTTTTGTGTTTCAGTGTTTTGTTGTTTGATGCTCTAATAAAAGCCACAGGGTCAAATTGTGAGCATGTAAATTGAAAACTGAGGATGATAAAATAAGCTACGAATCACTGTGAGTGCAAATGATCACCTTTGGGCATTCAAATCCTCCTTTTTTCGATGTTATATATATATAGTATTGAACTTTGATACAAATGAGTAACGGAGGCTGTCCTCTATTTTTGTTGAGACTTTTTTTGTGCTGTAAATCAGACATGAAAATCTTGCACCTGATCTGAGGACAAATATAATAAACCAGATTAGAAAGCCTGTGGCAGTCTCATATTTCTACATATATTATTACATGCTATCAACATTATTTGTGAATGATTTACTGACATTGTCATGTCAGCAGCTGCTCCATCCTCTCCGCCCCTGCTCCTCTGCATCTGATTCATTTTGCAGTTTACTAACATCTTCTGCTGTTTCAGACTATTCCACACCTGCCCACCAGGTGTCCCCAGTCTGTCACCTGACACATCACCTGCCTGCACACCTGCTTCCCATTGCCCATTAGTCTCAGTCAGTTAAGAGCTGATCACACCAGGATTATTGGATATTAGTGGATACTCTGGCACAAAGAAACACTCGGAATTCAGCATGTAGAAATACAAGCCCCACTAAGCAAAGCTGAAGCTACGGTATTCATTAGAATATATGCATGTCAGTGTGGCAGGAGTATTGGGATGATAAGGAAACTGGAAGACATCTATATAACATACAAAGACTTGGTGCTGGGAGGATGGTGGACCAGAAACGAACGGAGGAAAGAATCATCAACATCTCGTCTGAGAATAGGTCATACAGGCCTCAACCATACATTATATAAAATAGGCAATCACCAAAAGCACATACTGCAGCCAACCAGAAACAGTCATGTAATACTTCAATGTAGGAAATACAATATCAAGAGGAGTCATCTGTTTCAGTCACTGATGAAGACAAAATCATTGACTTTTCATTGTCAGGTCAAGAAACATTACGATGTTATTACGTTTATAAAAGACAGATTTAGCTAAAAGAATCTCGGGGGGGGGGGGACACTCCGGTCCAGTTGGTGGCAGTAATGCACCTCTAACAGCCAACAGCCAATGAACTTTAAGAGAAGAAGAAATAACATTATACAGAGATTTTAATTCATTCCATTGATGCAATCGAGAAGGTGAGTTAATCCGTACCAAACTTTGCCTCATCAGGCTTCTGCATGCCTTTCTAAAAGGTGTGCGTATGGGTTCAAGCCTAGATTTTCATTGTCTACTAGATTGGTCTACTGTATTAATCACACGTAGTGGCTATAAAGCAAACAAGGTGTTGATTGCGGTGCTATCATTATTGTACAAATGAACTTGCAGTCCATGGCTCAGCCATTTTCCCTGCAGTAAAGACTTCCCTGGTGACAACATGCTGACATGAATAGACAAAAGAGTTAATGAGCAATCTAAGGGAAATTGAGTTTAGATTAATATTTATTAAATATTGGTTTAGCTTTCACTCAGATGTGGGGATTAAATGATTCTGATAAATAGAATTTATAGTGACAGTTTCAACAAACCATTAACTTGACACTCATCTGTCACATATGAAAACAGACTGAGAGAAGAATGTAAGTAAACGGTGTCTGACAGACAAAAGCAACGTACGTGACATGAGGTTGTGATACTGATAGCACAGCCACTAGAATTAAATATGGTTTCATCTTTAGCTTACATTTATCTTTGTCATTATAACACTTTCAAAGCCTCGGCAACGTATGAACAGAGGATTGTGTCACCTTCATAATTGCCTCTTACTAACTGTTCTCAGAAACTGATATAAGTTTAGATATAAGAAGTAAAATAAAGGGGAAACTTTAATTAATTCTGACGTAAATCAGCTGATGATGGTTGTATGTGTGTTACTGAATGGGGGATTATGTATTGCAGGATAGAGGCCACACTTCTTGTACAAAATTTATTTTTATTTTTTATCTCTTAAAGTGAGTTGTGGTTCTTGGGCCCCCTTGAGGGTGTGATGTTCACTACACACAGGGAAAAAAGTTTTTTGGGGATGAATAAAAAATTTATTTTATATTTTTACCGCTAGCAACGTAAATGTTTTTAAATATGAGCGTACAAGTTCAGTCTTGACCAAGGAAAATGGTAGTTTGACAAAAAACTAAATGTAAATATGTTAGCCCTGAAGGTGGCAGCAGAGGAGAGGTCACGTCATAAGAGTTTATCCTCATTAGATTGGTCATTTTGGGACATCTCAGACTCAGCTGTTCAGGCTCAGCTCCGCATTCACAAATTTAGATTCACACATCTGCTGAATGAGGGTGTATTTGTAGTAGTAAGATTCCTGCTGAGGTTCTTTATTTCATAATATGTAACACACACTATTATGAGTCTCTTTCTATTTTATTTTTTTCCAATAGACATATATGGCTGTTGATGTAGAGTATTGCATCTATGTCTAATTAAATGCAGCCATGTCCTTTGCCCTCACAGGAATAGCTGAATCTGCCACGTTTGTCAGAGATTCTGTGCCATGGTCACTGGCTAACCATCAGAAAGCAAACATTAACTCACAAAGTCTGTGTAGTGCAAATGCATTTCTGCAAATGCATGTTTGGTGCCATCTGGTGACTTCAAGCGTTGGAGTTGAAGGATTTAAATCAAGTTCCAGACTCCTGATATATGGAATAGAACAGCTGCCATAGTATTACTTGAATTGGGTGGTGGAATAATGAACACATCTCAAAACACAGAGTTTGCAAAACATACCTAATTCAGAAGACCCTCAGGCCCTGTAATCTTATGGGTAAATACAACACTGCCCTGTATTATGCTGTGTTACATAATGCATTGTTTTTGTAAGTTGCTCCTACATGGATGAAGGGAGTGTCTCTTATTCTACTTCACACCAGTGGGAGCAGAGTCAGACAGTAAAATAATTTGTGATATAAGAGTCAGACAGTGTTGAAATGTGAGTGATGTTGAGAGGTTCCCACTGGAATCTGTCACCAGCCATCACCTGCAACAACAACGACCAATCAGTTGAACAATGCCTGAAAGATTGTAGTTTCAGTCTAAGCGAGTCAGAACATGTAATGTTCCAAAAGGATCTTTATGAAATACATGTACTGATCTGAGCTGCTCATAAGAGCAAAGACGTGAGTACATTGAAAAATGCTGAAATTAAATGAATTAAACTAATAAAATAACTGAAGAACAATTGAAATAAGGTTTAATCTACAGAGTAGATGACCTCATAAGATTTCACAATAATGTGAAAGTTACACTTTAGTGACTCTTATTCCTTCAACATACAAAGGTGATAGCAATATGCTAAGGCTAATATGCTGACACAGATATGTTGTCTAATTAAGACATGACTTAGTTTGATTCACCTAAATAGCATTATTGATCATGTTTACTATATATTATGATCATGGGATAGTGTCCCAAGCGCTTCTTTTTGAGATATTTTCCATAAGGCAAGGCGTATGCTCATCTCACAGTGGACACGCCCGTGCTTGTGTTGGAACAAGCACTGTAGAGGTGTAATCCCACAAGGGCGAGTCTCCACCTCTCTGCAGGAACTGAAAAAAGGAACTTGAGGCTGCTGTCTAGCACAACCTGCCTGTTTCACTCCAAAAAGGTGAATATAATTACTTCTACTTCTAGAAAGACTTTAACTTAACTGTGATCCATGTCTGTACTAACAAATTATTTTCAGGAGTTTTGTAATTGAGAAAAAGAAACTCATCCTTGTTTGACTATAAAAGGGTAATTTGCCTTTGCAACAACAAAATATTAGTATTTTTCTTTTGACCCAATATGAGTTATGACCTAAATACTCAGGTATTTTCTTTACACCTGTTGTATAAAAGAAAAGCCTTCTGGATGATGATGTATGAGCGGATATACTGTTCTAAGCTTTCAGTCCTATACCTCTCGCAGCCAAGATGCCAGAAACAGCAGAAGCTGTGTCAGCCACTCTAACCACCAACAGAAACTGCACCATAGAAATAACCAACGTCAGCAGTAGCTACTGCCTCATCAACCCCAAGTAAGTGTGTAAAACACATTTACCAATTTAATACATTGAAAGGGACATTTTTACATTTTTGAATGAAGACAAAAATGTTAATGTTCAATTGAATGAATGACCTCACACAGTACATACAAAGATAATGTGATGAAAATCGCCTTTTAACTTTTTTTTTTACGTCTTTTGGTTAAAATGCATCTCTAAAGTGGAGATGGGTGCAGTTAAGTTAAGTCTATTAGGTACCTGCGTCAACATTGTTTTCTGCACATAGAGAAATGTTGCTGCACAGATTCAAGGCTTGTGTGTGTACTCCAGTTTGATTGATTCCAGGGAGAAGTATTTATTTTCAAAAAGACTTAATGCATTGCTTTGAAGTGCTTTGAGATTGCAATGCCTGCTTACAGCTGCAAAGCAGCATCTTGATGCTATTAGCATGCAGTCCCTTGCGAACTTCTCTCTAATACTTATAGAAAAGCACACATTTCCAGCATAAAAAGTCCTTGTTAATTCAACGTGGTTTTACTGTACTTAATTATAAGTTAAATCATAAAGCTTATGATTTCAGAATACCATCTATTTAACATTATACATTCATAGATGCATACTTTGGCGCCTTTTTCTTAACAATGCAATCTGTCAGCTTCTTCCACTTCTGCCCAAAAAGGGAAAATAAATAAAACAAAACAATAAAATACATTAAAATTACCCAGTTTCTACCAAACTTCTACATTTATCTCACTGTGGCAGGACAGACCATATCTTGGATGGGTGGTTTTCATGTGTGACATCACTTTGCTGAGAACATCCACCTATCCATCATGCAGTGACACACACTGCCTCATTGCACATCGGAGGCAGGTACACTCACTGTTGCTTAGAAGTCCACAGCAGTACTTGTACAGTCACACTCCATCCATCAGCATAAGGTATTTCAGGTACCCTGGAAAGCCCAACACTCAAAAAGTACACTGACAATCTCTGCAACACTTACAAAACTCTGTTTTTTCATCAAAAGTCTGGGAAGTGTGACATAGAAGTTATCAACCACCTGGTAGTGATGGTAAGGATTTGTCTCCTGCTCTCCTGTATAGGGTATACATGATAAGTGGCTTCTGCCACCACCCGCCCCAGCCTACGATTCGTACCACCAAGATCGAAGTGTGCTCCTTCATCAAGGACGACAACACTGCCACGGGCGCCGTCGGCTTGCTGACCTACGACCTGTTCCATATGCAGAGTCGTGTTTGCTCCGAGCGCATGGCCATCATGTTCTCTGTGCCCTTTGACCACAACCTGTACAAGAACCGGCTGTCCGTGGGTGTGGTTGAGCAATCCCGCGCCTGTGACAAACATCTGTACGACCAGATGTATGATGGGAAAGACCTCAGTAACTTCACCCACTCTGAGACAAATGGCAGTGGGCTGGAATATAAAGCTACAAGTGTTGATTTGAGGGCTACAATGTCAACTGTTGGCAAAGCCATTGTTAAAGTGGAGCTCTATGACAGAATGGGTCGTTAGTGTAGAAGAGTCTACTGCTGTTCTGCCTTTACGTTCTTTGTTGATTTGTACCCAACACAATAAATAAACTTCATTTGATTTGACTACTGTTGCATGTTGTCATCAGAGGAGAGGAAGACTGATTTTACTGTCATCTGTATTTTGTGTCTGCTGAAAGATATCAATATCTGACAGCCACCTCATTGATTCTCCATTAGCTTATTTCTTGGGTTTATGTATATTGTACACTCCCTTTTTCTTTCATTATGGTAATAAAACATTTGGAGCCAATGCTTGTGTTACTTTGTGTGGGATATGTTTTCACTCAGTATGTTTTCATTATTACTGATGAACAGTAATCATTATTTAATCTCTTAGCTGGATCCATCCAATTCTAATGAGTAGCAACAGATGGAATATCTGCATAGATGTTTTTTTAATCAGCATGATAACAGCATTGTTCTTCACTGACTGTGAGACTCTCCATCATGCTCTCAAGTGTGTAGTTTTTCTGTGGTATTTGAAATGCAAGAGGTTCAACAAGAGAAAGGATAAGAGTTGAGCAGCTCCAGAGACGTGTCTCTTAATCTGTTTATTTACTTTTTTCTCTGTTGCACAATACCACAGGAATGAGATTCCCAAACCAGCAAACAAATCCGTTAGAGTGAATGTTCCCACATTACCTGACGGAGGAGGGTGTGGTAGTTTTATTCCAAAGGGGAAAAATACAGGAAAGGTTGTGTCTAAATGTGTGTTGAAAGAGGGTGTGTGCTGTCCAGCCGGTGTTGTATTGCAAGTGGGAGGGTTTCCTCTGTGATGGCATACATCCACCGGCACCTCCCTTTCAGGTAACTTTTTCCATTTTGGGACTTGGGAGCACCAACAGAGGTTTTCAGCAGGCAAGTGGCTTAGAACATTTTACATATTATTTAATAAAATAATTTGATAAGATGCCATACAAGAATGGCTCATTAGCTCATATCTCTAAGAAAAAAGCAATTTGTAGAGACATAAGAAGCCTGATGGGGCATTTGTTTCATTTGTATCTGTTGATAAAAGATGTGATCATTTTCTCTTGTGTTTTCACTCTAACTTCATTATTGCATGCTACTTAGCGCTGTAATTGAAGAGGTACACTCTCTAATGAGGCAAAGAGAGTCTGCTGCTATTCTCTGATTGTTCAAAACTGATTTGAAATCTCATTAGCCTGCTGGTCCATGTGCACTTTTGAAGGTCAATGTAATGCCAATACAGCATGTCAGCAGAGCTGAGGTCAGGAGGATATTTTATGTTGTAATAAGTGTGATTCTCATGATTCCCAGTGTGCTTGGCAGTGGTGGGACGTGCTAGTTACAGCTGTTGTTCGGTCCAGCTGGTTAACATATAAATTACCTTTTTTTTCTCAAGCCATTCCACCATGACGGAGTCAGCCGAAGCCGTAGCAGCCGATGTGACCAGCAAGAGAAGTGTTATCATTGAAATCTCAAATGTCACTAACAACTACTGCCTCATCAACCCCAGGTAAGCCCTGACTGTGTTGGAGTCATGTATTTTCAGCCTTGTTAAAAAACTTATTTTACTGATCCAAAATGAATATGTGTAATGTATGTTCCCATTTGTGTACTGGTTAGGGTGTACCTTGAAAATGGGGATACATACAACCCACCTCAACCCACAGTGCGCCCTCTAAAGACAGAGGTCTGCACTTTCACCAAGTCCAGCGGAAAAGCAACCGGCAGCATTGGTGTACTGACCTACGACCTTTTTGAGAGGTCAAAGAACGACTACATTGAGACTCTGGCCATCATGTTCTCAGTTCCCTGGGACTACAACCTGTACAAGAACTGGTTTGCAGTGGGCATCTATAAAAAGGGTCGCAACTGTGATAAGGATTTGTACAAAGAAATGTACTACGAGAAGAACCAGCATGAGCATGGGTTTGTCAGGGAGGAAGCCATTGGGTCAGGAATCAATTATGTGGGCAACTACCTAGATATTAAGGCCACCATGGGTCCCTTGGGCAAAGCCATCATGAAGGTCGAGGTGTGGGATAAGCTTTTCACACCCATGAACCAGCAGGCGTACTAGAGACCCCTCCTCAGCAGTATTTCTGTCAAGTGTCGCTGCAGCAGAATTAATCCCTCCACCTCAAGCTTTTACCTGGCAGCCTGTTTCTAAGACAGTCAACACACATGATTGAACAGATGTATTGTTGCTGACAGGTGTCTGTATACCTGGGTATTACCCTTCAGTAAATCTGCTTAAGATCAGAGTGTAGTTTGTTTATAAATCCAGGCAGCAATAACCCCCCTTTATAGCCGAGTCTGTTTCAATAGCATCCGGTTTTAAAATGGTCTCTTTAGAAATGAAAATCAAAGAATGACTCACCAGAGGAAGAGGGCACATAGCTTAATAAAACACACTGAGAGCTCGTCTGTATTTACCTTGACACTGTAGTCTGAGGAATAAAATAAACCTTTTTGCTGAAGCTATTTGTGTGTCTGTTGATTGAGCTCAGAGAAGAGGAAAGTGCTTAAAAAGAAATAAGATTGAAATATTTGAATACAAAATTTGTTTTTTTTGTGCATGCGTGCTATCCAAAGCTTGCTCATTGTGTTTGCAATGGATTCAGAAGGATCACTTTGAAGTGAAATCTTTATTTGAACAGAATCAAAGAGTGCAATTTTTTCCCCATATGGGTTGTATCAGAGCAGCACAGGGACACACCCGTTCTCATGTTACCCAGCATCAAAGCATCTCCATCATTGCTAATACTGTATTTACAGTGCACCAAACATCATGTGAAAAAGACTCTCAGCACATTTTACAGAAGTTGGTTTACCATGCATCATATTTAAATTGCTTTTGTAATGCAACATGTTATTCAAATGATTGGCATTTTGTTCAAAATGAACATTCTAAGTGATTTTTCAGAAGATATGATGACACAATGTTTGCATCTTTTCTGTGGTCTCCATAGATGTTGTGGATTTCTATTAAGATATCCCATTCTTTCTAATAACCTGCAGTTAAATTCCCAAATAATGTGAAATTGCAGTAAGGACAACAGAGACTAAACATATCCGATCTCTACAAACCAGTTTTGCAGTAAATATTTCCTAAATAATGTCTCCATAAACACCTAAATGAAAACAAATAGTAAATTCTCGGCTAAATAAAACCTTGTGTCTTTAAAATCTCTTTTAAGAGACTCAGCAGAATAGTATCTGTACTCAGATTTGTGAGATAAATAGGGGTTTAAATCCCTGCTTAGCCATCCTGGCAGAACCGGAGGGATCACTAAAACAGAAGATATTATGCAGATATTGTTCAAAACACTTTCCCCGGTTCATTTTTATGAACCAGTAAACTCAAGGAGAAAATGAATAGATACACCTGCTTTTTCTGCGATTATGATCTCGGCAGGGACTTTGAGGTATAGTGGTGATTAAGACAAGAATGGATTTAGGTGAAGACCCTAATATTATTACTGCTCAGCAACTCATTACATTTACTAAAAGCTTTATAATTCTTTAATTGAGGAGGAATGACAATCTTGATTTGTTATCTCGCCGTTAAACAACTTGTTTTGCAGTTATTGCACAGCCAATTTTGTGTAGATAGTCATTAACCTCAGGAAAAGATGGGGTTTAAGGCAGGAGGCAGTATATCAGCTCTTAATTTACATCGCAGGCAAAGTTATCTGGTTCCCCCGATTGTATTTACAATCTCAACACTGCATTCCTGATTCTGTTTTCCCGTTAGATTCACGATGCTTTTGCTGCATTAACTGTTCCTCCCACAAAGAAGCCCAGATCAAAGGTTTTTGCTCACTGTCACCGTAGCATTTGCATAAAAGCCATATACTAATCTGGGCCTGTTTGGGCTCAATCCCTGAAGCACTGTCGAGTAGTGTATTGGAGATATGACACAAGGTCCCTATAAACAGATGGGGACACAAAGCAGAAACTTTTGTTTGTCACAGCTTTAAAATGGGGATAAGTTCCCGCACATTCCTTTCAGTCTCTCCTCTATGTTTACTATACCTGCACACAAGTCTTCTGTCATATTTTGTGTTATATCGTTTACTGCGTGTGAGTGAGTGAGTGCTTTTGTGTTTGCACACATGGACCTGCACATGCAGAGGTGGATATTTTATATCAAATACATTGATTTGTCCATTATGGGGATTTGTATTTAGCAAGTCAGAACAAATATTTTAACAACAGAGTAGGATGAGACCTCTTAAACTGGAAACAAAAGATATGTGAAACATTTTTTTTCCTGTGTGGATAAACTCAAGATGCTCAGCATTTCTGGAATGAAACCGTTGTTATTTACCACCAAACGGGAAATAATCTAGCTCTTTTTCATGGTTAAAGCTTCTGTCAGAATCCTTCCAGGATGTTGAGAGAAAAGGATGGGCAGGTGCACCACCAAAGTTAACACACTGGCCTGTCTTTTCATTCGCTAAAAATCAGCTGATCACACTAAAACCACAGTAAGGCTCCAGTTAAACCCACTGCAAGAAGATGAGCATAAGGGAATAAGAACACAACTTAAATCCTGGAAAGCATCTTTTTGCAAAAAAATTTTTTGTTATAGCCTTTTTTCAAATTTGGAAGCATCTTTACTTGGTATTTTCTGTATTCGGACTAGTTTTCTTTGTTCAACTGGCACTGTAGTTTTCATGCTATGAACAGAAAAATGTTGAAGAGTGAAGTGAACACAGCAGCATGTATCTCCTCTCCCAGTTATCATCACCACCTGCCATCAAGACTGTACAGTGGCTGTCTCACTTCAGAGCATT
>JAVQJD010033777.1:0-13484 GCA_036023655.1 Nannoperca australis | reverse complement strand
AACCTTAACCCAGGTGAGACACAAATAAAAGGCACGAGAGAGAGAGATTAAATGACATTTAAAGAGTGGAAAGCGGCTCTTTACACCGTATGTCTTCCACATGGATGGGAATACCAATCAGTGTTTGTCAGCGTCTGATTTGTGGAGTTTAGACTGGCTTTGAATTACATGTTTGTGTGTGTTTACATCCTTCGAGCTGGACACGTTGTTTATAGGTGTGTTTGCTGTTGTGGCCCATACTCCTCTGTTTCTTTTCGAGGCGTGTCTGCATTTTCTGCTCTGCAATCTTGTCTTTGGCCCTCGGTGTGTGTATTTGTTGAGTCTAGAACGTGTAATAATGTGGCTTTATCATCAAAACGCCCAGAATCAAACACAAAGCCGGGCGGACAACCAGCTCATAGCAGAAACATTTCATCACATGAGATACGTGGAATATAGCAGCTTAATTCCTACTTGTGTTTTTCATAGAATTACAAGGTTTTAAAGGAAGCGTTTTAATAATTTATTAGTTTCTCTGAGAGGTGTGACAGTTGCCCAGAGAAGCAATAAATTGGCAAATGTGTCATGACCCTCTCCTTATCAAAAAATACATTACATTTGGTCTCCATAGCAGATATGTAACAGCTCCTCTTATCGCTTCTTTATTAACTACTTTAACTATCACACACCTTATCAAACACTGCGGTGCAGATGGATTTAGGATGCAGACGGTAACAATCATTTGAAGGCTGGTATCAGTGTTGTTAAAGCCGTGATGTTAATGTGATGTACTGTATATTGTTATGAAGTTGTTTAAAGTCGTTCTTTAGAACAAAAGGTTATTGCCCAACACGCCCATAATAATTGCATAAAATAGATTAGCATTTATCAGTCATGACTGGATGTGACGTCCACGCCCGAGTTATTATTTACATGTCAGTCGGCATCGTTTTCAGGCCTTTACACTGAAAACAGGTGGAAAGAAAACAATGAAACGAAGTAAAAGAGACAAAAAAAAAGCAGGGATGTAAGGAAGCGTACTGACTTTCAATTAACCAATCAATGAACCAATCACTTATACATATTTAAAAAACTGTACATACAAACCTGCATGTTGGAAACAGGAAACACTTGTAAATGTACACTCAGTATATTATTCAGTGTTTTACTGCTGAAATAAGAAGCCGGTTGTAAGAAATACTTTAAATCTTTACATCAGTTGCAGTTATTTTTAACGTTATACAGCGTAAAGCACAAACTGTAATAAGGGACTGCATGAAAATTATGTGTAAAATAGACTAATGTTTTCTTGACTTAAAAAATATTGTAAAACACTCCTAATGTTGGTACTCAGAGCCTTTATTTAAGTAAAAGTACCAATTCCACAGTGAAAAAATACTCAATTTTAAGTAAAAGTCCTGCATTTAAAATCCTACTTAGTACAGAAGTATTATAAGCTAAATGTACCTAAAAGTAACAGAAGTAAAAGTAGTCGTTTTGTAGAATATTTGCCTGTGGCTGATATATTATTATATATAACAATATTGGTAGAACTGCATCTAACTGTTATTTTCATTATCAATTAAATTTAAATAAAATTAATTGTGAAAAATACCCATCACAACTTCATAAAGTCCGAGCAACAGTCTAAAAGCAGAAAGATGTTCAGTTCACTGTCACATAAGAAAGAAAAAAAAAGCAGAAGATCTTCAGTTAGTTGGAATTAACAAATGTTTGACTTAAATGATTAATCGATTATTAAAACAGTCGCTGATTAATTTTAATCTACCTATTGTTTCACTTTGCACAGCTCTTGTTTTTCTATTTAGTGGTTTTATTAAATTTTTTCTGTATATATCTGCTCTTGTTGGCACCCACGCACCAAAACAAATTCCTTGTATGTGTAAACCTACTTGGCAATAAATCTGGTTCTGATTCTGATTCTGGGGTTTCAGCTTTAATCAATAGATTTTTTAAACGGATTTTATCACAGTTAGAGCAGCATTTTAGCTACAATGAGCTAGTTTCAACTACAGTTAGCTAGATTTAACTACAGCTAGCTGGTTTTAACTACTTTATACAGTTAGCTAGTTTTAACTACAGTTAGCTACAGCTAGCTAGTTTTAACTACTTTATACAGTTAGCTAGTTTTAACTACAGTTAGCTGGTTTTAACTACTTTATACAGTTAGCTAGTTTTAACTACAGTTAGCTAGTTTTAAATAAAGTTAGCCACCGCTAGCTGGTTTTAACTACTTTATACATGCTTAGCTAGTTTAACCAACTTTAGCTACAGTTAACTTGTTTTAACTACTTTATACAGTTAGCTAGTTTTATCAACTTTATATAGTTAGCTAATTTGATCATATTTATCTAGCTAGAAGAAAAAAAATCAATGTTTCTAACAACTCAATCAAATTAATATCAGTGATCCAAGCAGAAACTGCTTTTTGTGACAAATCAAAAAATTTGGAAACATCTGGTTTAATCTTTACATCTTTACAATATGTTGCATTTTGTATTGTATTCATATGGTGTCTTTTTAATGTAAAATCGTAATCTGAAATGTAACAAATAACTAAAGCTGTCAAATAAATGTAGTGGAGTAGAAAGTACAATATTTGCTGTTTATACAGCAGCCTCCACTTATGGGAGGAGTAACAGTTGTTAACAAATACATTAAAAAACATTATATTTATTAAAGAAAATGGGCTTCATGTGACCGCACACGACCTGGAAATCATCTGACGTGGTGATACCTGCTACTGTTCAGGTGGGACATCTTATCTCAGGGATGGCGGAAAAATGCACACCAAAAAAATGTTGTTTTATCTCTTGGGTCAAATAGCAAAAGAATACAAACAAAATAAAATGTAATGGAAGTAGGACGTGTTTGGAGATTAGATGGTGCTGGGAAACCGTGGGTATCTGTTATAGTCCCGGGTTAGATGGTGAGATGTCGGCGTGGCCAGGTCTTGATAGGGATCGTCAGTATATGGGGGGAGCAACAGGTTCAGACCTGTCTGTGATGAATATTTTTTAAATAAGAGATTTAAAAGCTCGTACATTTGGTCTGTCCTGCCTCCTCTTGCAGGCAGGTAAAGCTACACTGCAGCCGACAGCAGCCAGTGACTTTCTTTCTTTTTTTTAATATATATATTCAGCTCTTCTTTATTGTAGCTACAACATTGTTAGCGGTTGGATTTATTTGCAAAGCCTGCCCTTTTTCCCAGCAAGCCTCACATTGTGAATTATAGCCACCACTTTACTCACATTTAAAACCCATTGCTTTCCACTCAGTGTAACTCTTGGAACTTGTTTTCTTTCTTTTATTTTATTAAACTCTGCCACTTACATTTTTTGGCCTCTTTGCCTCCCGCACTCTTTAATCACGCCAAAGCTAATGTTTTTAATTTATTATACATTTTGACATTTTGCCCGAGCCCTTAATACTTCTCAGATTGGTTTTTCTCTTCTTGTGTTTGTGGCGGATGGTGTTTTTCAGCTGTGTTGTTGTGTAAGAATGAGAGTCGGTATAGAAAGAGGTAAGAAAGAGGAGGAGGAGGAGGAGGAGGAGAGACATCACCACACATAACACTGTCTTTTGTTCAGAGTTACGACAGCTGGGGTTGTAAAAGCTGCAGAAATATTAAAAAGAGTTTCTAATCAAAGCGCAGTGCAATATGTCACCCTCGAACAATAACCGCGGATTCTCCCTCATTTGTTCTGGTGAGTTTCTGGCCAGTGAGACTCTCTGGGTTTTTTCCACTCCTAAATCTGGCCACTAACTTGATTTCCATCCTCTAATATATATATATATATATATATATATATATATTTATAAAAGCCCTCTTCTCTCTGTGTCTTCACCATTTTTCCACAGACAGTTTCTAATCTCTCTCTCTTCGGTGAGGGTCCCACATGCTGGCGGATATTGTCCAGGGGCTCGTATGTAAATAAAAGCCGGTCCATTTGGCCTTTCATACGCTGGCGTGTGTCGCCTGTCTGGCCTGGCAGCTCGTCTAATGGCATTACCCTATATTACACGTTTGGCAGACGCTTTCCTTATCAGGGGACACCAACCCACCAGGCTCACACTGGATGTGTGCTGGATGGCGGGTGGGGGAGTTGTGTGCACGCGTGTTACGATGTGTATGTACTCATACATATTAAACACAAACACACAAGTGATCCCACAAAGCCGCTGCCCAGTTTACAGTCGCAGCAAACACTGATAAAGGACTGTCTCTTCTTCTGTCTCTACGCGTCTCCGTTTCAGTTCTTTAATTACATCCTGACGTTTCTGCCACTTTAAGCATAAAGACGGTGTTATTCTATATTTTTCAAATCCCATGAAAAGACCAAAACCAACAATGTGTCTCTCAGTACCGTCTGACCTCCCGTCCCCGCCTGTAGCACTCAGCTCCAAGCCCAAATATATTAAGTTAACGTCGAGTTATGTCCTGAAACAGACGGGCACTGTAGTTTTTAAGCAAACGTTTCTCGAGCAGGAGGAAATACTGCATTTGTTAAGGACTATTTTCAGCTGCGTATTAATACACACTAGATGCTGTAGTGAGTATTTACAGCAGCAGGAAGTGGGATTGACTCAAAATAAATAAAAACACTAATGAATTCTATTCACATCGTCCACTTTGAACAATTTCTCAAAAGTAACTTGTGTTTCTGTCCCTTACGTTTGGTGCAGACTCGTTCTCTCTGGCTGGAGCTCCTCTGGGGGTCTGGAGGAGGATGGAGCGAGGAGGGGAGAGTCCCATCACCCAGGACAGTCCTGAGCGGAGGGGAGGCAGCCCGGACCTCAGCGGCCTCCCACCGCCGGGGAAGAAGGGCCGGTTAGAGCTCAACGGGAGCCCCACTGGACCGCGCATACGCCACAACGGAGCCCCGCTGAGACCCCTGGGAGGTAAGTAACATATAGATATATAAATATATAGATATAAATAATATATAAGTGGGTTTCTATCCACCTGTGCACACGTGGAAACGCTGGAAATTCTAAAGATAATCAACCATGAATCATGTGACTTAAAAGAGACGAAAGCATCAGATCTGTGTGGAGCGATGAGGAGGCTGAGACCTTCCTCACATTCACCCATAAAACCAACAGAAATGTTATCACGTGAGGTCTGAGTGGCTCCTGACTGCACAATGAACTGTTTACCATGACGCACAGACTTCTAATATTCACATGGCAGCACTTTTTGGTTCAAATCTGCACTGAATTTGGATAAAAACTTGAAAATGTGTGAAAAGTGAATTGATACCTTCTTTATAAATGTGCTTAACAACTGCTTGCAATTATTTTTATTTATTTATTATCTCAAGATCACAAGTTCATTATTTTATTGTCACGAGAAAATAAAAGGTTGTTTCTTACTTATAATGTTTATCAGAGGCCAAGAAGTGATCAGAGATAAATTAACCTACAAAATAATGAACAATTAAAAAAATCACCTGCCAGAAATGAACAAAAAAGTTAATAATTGCGTTCTTGGAGTGCAGAAATAGAGAAATGTGGACGAAACCGCTCCGGCCGTCTCCCCCAGGTGTCAGAGGTTTTGGCGCTCTCGTGCACCAAACCCAAAGGCAGCTCTTGGCTCTGCAGCGAGCCACATCCTGGCCACGAGCTGAGTTTGGCTCAGTGAGCTGCGTTGTAGTGTGGCAGCGCAGTGAGTAGTGAACCCGAGCTGTTAATCTATAAGTCTGGGGGGAACTGTATAATACTCAGGCTTACGAAATAAAGGAGATTGCTCCCTATGAACAAGATTTATACAAGTCACTCTGCCGTATCGATCCCTGCCTTCACTGTGTGTGTGTGTGTGTGTGTGTCGGCCTCAATGCTTGATTTCCTTAAAACAAAGAATTTCTACAGTTTGACAGAATCATAAATATGTTCAGTTCTTGTTCCAACACGCTATTTAGGTGAATCGTATTTACATTTTTTACCAGTTCATATTGACTGAAAGACAGTAAATACAGTGATTTTCTAGATATTTTCTGCATCATTTTCCCCTTAAACATGAATATTCCTGCAGAACTCGGGGATCTTTGATAGAATAAGAAAGATGGCGTCACAGTTTGTGGAGATGAGCCGGTCTGTGGTTAAAGGAAGAGTTAAAGAGGGTTTTTACAAATCAGTGTGCAGCTCAGCTTTGACCACAGTAAGAAGAGAAGAAGTGAGAGAACGAAAGAATGTTTAAATGTGAGGACGAAGAAGAAGAAGACGAAGATGAAGAAGAAGATGATCTGTGTGAGAAAGTGACGAGGGACAGAGAGAGGAAAGGAAGGAGGAAGAGGCTTCCTGTTGGCCTGTATTAATGACGGGTTGTCTTTGAAGACAGGAAACTTGACGCGTCTTCTCCAAACCACACACACACACACACACACACACTTACACTCTCCACACACACACACACACACTTATTTTAATATCCCCATTCACTCATCACCGTACATATAAGTGGGATTAGAGGTTTGAGGCAACATCACATCATCCAAACCAGATCACACAGACAGCGGGCAAATCACAGGACAGTGGATATAAGAGAAGACAGACTGAGGTGGAGACAGAGGGGCGAGCGAGATAGAGTCGGAGTGGGAGAGAGAGAGGAGCGCCGGTCGGAGGGAGCTACTCTGTGTTGACAGTTATATTTCCCTGTTGGGGGAAATTCACTTACTTGAATTGGCACCGAGCTCCAGTGTGTAATTCACTCCGCGAGAGCCCGGAGGACTGGGAGCAGAGTGATTAATGAGGAGGAAATAGAAATATAGGAATTGACTGATTAAAACAACGGGTGGGATGGATCTGGGTGAGGACGGAGGGGTGGGGGTTAGCTAATGCTGCATGCACCGTGTGTGTGTGTGTTAGGTATTGTGTGGTAAAGCACATTGCCGTGCCCCCACGTTATTAGTGCTGGGACGCTGCCTAATGCTCTCACTCCATCATTTCTTTGCAGGGCTCTAATTAATTGCCAGTTGACAGGTGGCCCAAAACCAAAAGCCTTTTAGGAAAACGGCTGATATTGAAGAGGAAGGATTGATATCAGTGCAGGGAGCCAGAAGGACACGGGGGCTGAGGTCGGACACCGGATACTGAAAACACTGAGGGGGAACAAGTGCGTCCCTCGATTAATAATATAGAGCCGAGGGGACGCTAAGAAATGTATTTACACATTAAAGATCACCTTTCTAAAGTTATATATTAGATAATAACGTGAGAAGATCCAAGCTAGAGGTTTATTTATTAGCACCTCAGAGTGCAACTAAAGAAGATTAAGTGTTGTTAACCTGAGGTTTCACCTGAGAGTTTAACTGAGATGATGTAAGAAAGATTTCATGACCTGGTGTCTGTTATACTGAGAACTACCAGAAGAAGAAGTGCATTGTGGGTTTGGGGTGAAAGAAGCAGCGTGACGTCCTCAAAGTGTCCCGAAAACCTCGTAGGAAGACTTTGACTCTCTTCACGTCCTGTCTCGCACCGTTTGCACGAAGAACCGGTGTTGTGAAAAACTCACCTGTGTTCACCTGCCAGTTCACATTTACTCAGAAAGTTCACTTGAGTTTGAGTTTGTTTCTGTTAGTAATGAATCTAATAGTTGGAGAGTGAGTCCAGAGTGTGAGCTCCTCTTCATGGCCTTCTTTTGCATCTGTGAGTGTCACGATCACTCTTTTCACCAGTAACAAGATGATTGTCTCTCCTTCACAGCTGCTGCGTGTTAGATTCAGTTCTTTTTCTTATTAATGCTCTCGTGAACGTAGCAGTTGTTGGACTTTTGTATATTTGTATAATCTTTGCATATCTGTTATGGGAGCTATTATTACGACACACTATCTAATAAGCCGTTAGATTAAAAGTGCAGCGGGCGGCGAGCAGCACTTTCAACCCTCCACTCGTTTTACATCCCGGCTTATTGAGACTTTCTGGTGTTTTACAATATTCAACAGCTTAAAACAAAAAGCATGAAGTGATTACAAGCTTGACTCGCAATAAATACAATCCACATGTCTGCTATCTGCGTGTTGTGATCACAGCAACAAGAGCCAGACATTAACTGAATCTTCTTCTTGTTCTCTCCTCCTCCTCCTCAGGTCTGATGATCCCAGTCTTCTGTGTGGTGGAGCAGTCGGACGGAGTGATTCAGACGGACGGATGTGAGGGAAGAGAGGAGCACGCAGAGTTTGTTCTGGTCAGGAAGGATATCCTCTTCTCTCAGCTGGTGGAGACGGCTCTGCTGGCCCTCGGCTACTCCCACAGCTCCGCGGCACAAGCCCACGGTCAGTCCGAGACACCGCAGACACCAGCAGCTTCACAAGGCCTTAGGAGCGTGAATAATAACAAATAATATGTTCTACCTGTCAGTCCAGACTTGAGGGCGTCAGACAGAGACAGGTGCAACGTAAACATGGAGAGAAATCCTGAAGTTTGGACTCGAGGCCTTGTCCCTAAACTGCAGCTGTAAAAGGTGCAGCTCAGGGTTGTGCATCCTTAAAGGAAAAGTTAGGCAATCTTACTTGCTTTCTTGCTGAAAGTGTGATGAGAAGATGGATACCGCGCTCGGGCCGGTTAGCTTAGCTTAGCATAAAGACTGGAAACAAGGCGGGAAACAGCTTTCTGTCTGAAGGGAACAAAACAACAAAATCTGCCTCCCAACACCTGAAACTAACAAGTTACAGCTCATTTGTTTAATCCTGAGCTGTAAAGATGTGTTAATTATTCAGGCAGAGTCTGTTAGCGCTATGCTAAGCTAGCCAGCTGCTGGCTCCAGCTGTATGTTTACTGTACAGACATGAGAGTTGGATCCATCTTCATGTTTAACTTGAATAACAAATACGTCAAACAGTTTGAGACACAACAAGAACGCTGCTGTTAATAAAACGTAGTTCTATAGAAATCACAGTGTTGCTTTAAAATCTGAGGTCAAGCTGCTTCTTTTTGCATAACGACGGCTTCACAGAGGCCTTTAATAACGTCCAGCGTCTCTCACTGTGCAAACTTCGGTACCTCTGACTCAGAATAAAACGGGGTCAAAACTGTGTCTTTCGCTGTAATCAGGGATCTAAAGAGCGAAACTGAATATTTGGAGCCGACACTTTGCTGTTACAGCGGCAAGAAGCACAAGAATGCTTCAAAAACACAACAAAAGACACAGACAGAGGCTGTAAAGCTCATTAAAGACACAACAAAGAGCTGGACAGGAATGTCTCCGCAAGACAGAAATACACTGTGTGTGTGTGTGTGTGTGTGTGTGTGTACAGTATGTGTGAGAATGTTTATGAAGCAGAGGAAAAGAAAAACGCTGTAATTTATTGTTGCACACACACATGGAAGTCATCTGCAGCAGGACAGTGTCATTTACGGCTGTCTGTTCTCTGCAAGTATGCAGAAAATGCCATCTGGGGAAGTTGCCTCACATCGATGTATAAAACGCTGTAACGAACACAGCGACAGTGAACGCAACGCGGCTATTGCAAATACACTGGAAATGGTGGGAGATCCCCATCTGTTTGAGATCTCGCTGTGTGTTCGAGTGTGTCTCATCTCCACCAGGAGTGTGTTTCTAATGTGTGTGTGTGTGTGTGTTCTCACCATCCCATAAACACACAGGTAATCCCTTTACTGCAGCTCTTATCGTGAGGCCTCCAGCTCACCTGAAACAGACTCTTGACCTTTAATAGCCCCCAGTCGTATGTTTCAGGCCGCTTCAGGGTTCCCACTAGTCCAAAAACTCTTTTCCAGAGAGATCAAGGGAGTAACATTTGAATGGAAGTCACGAGTAACAAGAGTCCGACTTCAGCTGCAGAAAGTCCAGACTTTATCTCTGAGAGTGCACCTGTACAGCACTGCATCACTCAAAGGTCCTTCAACTGGAAGTCAGCGCAAATCTTTAGGGTCAGTCTTTAAAAAGGTCACGTTGTTCCTGAACACAAACACTTCAACTCTTCATCAGCTGCAGACGGAAATCTGCTGCTGTGACGTCACTGATTGTAACGTGTCGTCATGTTAACGAGAGCTTTAATAACTCTTTTTCAACATTTATTTTGCTCCATCTAAAATAAAACTTGATTAAAGACGCATAAATAACGATATTTACTTCTGCTCAAATGTAAATCCCACACAGGCGATTACGCCCTTTCGCCTCCTCAGTTTCAGCTTCTTTGTCTCTTTGGTCAAAAGGATTTTCTCTCTTTTCGCTGAGTTTGCAGCAGCTTCTTCCTTCTTGTGCCATAAAGAAACGCAGCAAACGTGTCAATGAACTCCCGTTTCAACAACATGAAGGTCTGAAGTCAGTCAGTTTCATTTAGTATGGAAATACAAATGATTCCCCAAACTGTCCATTTTATCGTGCACCAGACTTGAACTCTCCTGTGCGATCGTTAAAAACACTTTGCTTGTTTCCAGACGAACGCAGTTGTAGTTAAAGCTTCCACATCTCAAGAGTTACCTGGAAACGACGACCGAAACAACAACAAAACATTAAGAAGGATCTTTAAATCCTTCCACACAGAAACACCTGAGACACTAAAGCACATTTAAAGGATTATAATATTAAGAATATCTTGTAATTAGACGTGTTTTTATGTTCTGATAATCTCAAGTGTTACACTCCTCCTCCTCCTCCTCCTCCTCCCCCAGAAGTGCAACTGACAGCTTGTTAAAGCGAGTTAGAAAAATAAACACCGGGCAGATGCACATTATCCTACGCTGATGGCCCTAAAATAGCCCACGAAATTATAACGCGAGTGTTTGCGACGGTCTGCAGATGAATGCCATTAGCAGCACTTTTTACCCTCAGTGTCTCTGCCAACTACCAGGGGAGGTCTCTCTCTCTCTCTCTCTCTCTCTCTGTCTGTCTCATCAGTGTGTATGGAAAACAGCAAGCCACATTGGTCCCCTGTCCACATCAATGCATCCCCCCCTCCCCCTCCCCCTCCCCGCTTCAAAGGCGAGACTAAACGGGACATCACAACTCGACACAAACAAAAGTCGCAGCGCTGACTGTTCGCTTGCAGCACAAGACCAGTGACTCTGCTGAACCCGTGCAGGGACGCAGTTTACATCCAGATACTGTGTAGTCCTGCACGCACGCACACACACACACACACACACACACACACAGCTTCTCTCAAATGAATCCTTTTTGTTTTTTAAAACAAGCGTTTATGTTAAATGAATAATTTCTGGCTTAAATTATACATTTTTTCCCCTGCGGTCCACGACCAAAATTACACAGAGTCCCAGCTATTTTCTCCCTGTTTGAATTGTGTCCTGCATTCTTGTGTCCCAGCGGTGTATTTAAAGTCCCCGCCGAGGACCACGGCCTTTCTTTAATTAGCTTAGCCCAGTAATTAACTGGGAGATATTGTTTAGTTCAATTATAAGGGTCTGAATGCTTTTATAGAATGGATGGCAGCAGACCTGTACTTTACGGCTTTAGTCAGCGAACAGTTAACAGTGGTCAGCGAGAGAGAGCATTGTTGCAGTGCCACGTCTAACAGGTCACTGCTGCAGACAGTCAGAGATCCACCGGACGTCTGAGTTCAGACCTTTTGTTTCTAACGTTTCACTTACAGGAGAACATCTTTTCTGGGCTCTCCAGGTCTTCATGCAGGAGCTGCTTTTATCTCTTTAAGTCGCTCTTTAGTTTAGATGTTGTGCTGCGTTCAAGTGCTCCTCGGATGGGAAGATTTTCCCAGAGGCACTGGAAACGACATGGAAGTGTGTTTTCTTGTGTGTACATTCCCCAAAACCACTCAAATACTGCTTTATACCCGATTCAGAGTTGATGCTGATCAATAACTTCTCTCACTGATCTGAAGTCCCTGCGTGGACACCAGCAAACTCTAATACCACATTACAAATGACATGAGAGCACAAAAGTCATGGCGTCCGTGGGATTTTTCCCAGTCGGACGCCAGTTTTTTTGGGACTTGGGTTTTATTTTGTTGTTTTTGCCACTTTTCTGATCTGAGAGCTGAAAAGAAGTCAGACAAGCTTTGAAATGTAGTAACGGATGAAACATCGAGATATCCTGACTTTAATCCTTAGTAAATAGGTCAAGATCCAGAGACCATGAATCCTACATTTCCCACAATGCAACTGAACAGCATACTTTGTGAGATCCTCCCTGTCTTTCACTCCTTCCCTCAGAGGAAACAACCTCCTCATGTTTGGAAGAGAGACTGAAGAAAAACTGTAGAATAATGACCCAAACTCTCCACGTCCAACACCGACGAGGTTCTGTGTGTGTGTGTGTGTGTGTGTGTGTGTGTGTGTGTATATATATGTATATAAAAGAACCGAGCTTCATTACGATGCTTTATCAGAAAGCTGCAGACCTGTTTTTGAGTGTGTGAGTGAGTTGCATCATTACTTCTAAAAAGTCTCTGCTGCCATTTCTCATGCTCCGTCAGTGGAGGGCTCGGCCTCGTGAGTTCCTCGGGGGTGCAGTGACGGCCGATTGGGGGGGGGGGGGGAGTCAGGCGTATTGGGGTTTCCCTCAGTGTGTGCCAGGGGTGGAAACTGGAACCAGTTTGGAAGAAGCCTCCACATGCGTGTGCAGGTCTGCTGCGACCATTAAGACGTATTCTGGAACAAGACAATGAGAGTGTGTGTGAGTGTGTGTGTGAGTGTGTGTGTGTGTGTGAGTGTGAGTGTGTGTAGACTCACAGAGACATCAGTGTGTGTGTGTGTGTGTGTGTGTGTGTGTGTGTGTGTGTGTGTGTGTGTGTGGATGGGCACACTCAGACATGAGCCAAGCCGCCAGCCGGCCACATGAAAGCGTGTCTCAGGGAGGTGGAATTTTAATGTGGAAATGGGAACAATGATTTCTACTTTTAAATGTGGACAAGAAGCAGAGCCCATTGAACAGCAGACCAGAAAATGATGGATCAATTATTAATGCATTCACCATCAAACTGTGAGCGTGTGAGTGTGTGTGTGTGTGTGTGCTTGCATGCGAGCTGGTTCTTGTACATGTCCACGTCTCTGTGTGCCGTCATGTGTCCTCTGTGAGTTTGTGTTTGTCTGCTTATTCACGCGTTTGCTTCCACACAACTTGGCATTAGAGAAATTGTTATGGCTTCTTTTCAGATGCTGACGGTTTGTGTGTGTGTGTGTGTGTCTCTGTGTGTGTCTGTGTGTGTCTCTCTCTGTGTGTGTGTGTGTGTGTGTGTGTGTGTGTGTGTGTGTGTGTGAAAGACACAGAAACAAGAGAACGACATGAGGAGGATTCGCTCTGTGTTTTCCTCTCCGTCATAAAATGATCCGAGTATTTTAGTCCACCTCTTTAAATCTTCTTAAAACAACAGAAAAATCTAACTCCTTCACGTGTGCAACATTTAATTTCACACAAACATCATGTGAAAATATATGTATTATATACACTACCGTTCAAAAGTTTGGGGTCACATTGAAATGTCCTTATTTTTGAAGGAAAAGCACTGTACTTTTCAATGAAGATGACTTTAAACTAGTCTTAACTTTAA
>JAVQJD010033776.1:0-35787 GCA_036023655.1 Nannoperca australis | reverse complement strand
CCCCCCCCCCCCCCCCCCCCCCCCCCCCCCCCCCCCCCCCCCCCCCCCCCCCCCCCCCCCCCCCCCCCCCCCCCCCCCCCCCCCCCCCCCCCCCCCCCAGCAGAAATAGCTTCCACAACAAACTCACAGCCTACTCTGTGCTCCATTAGATAGACAGTACTTTATTCATTATTTATTGTTCACTCAGAAAAACCAGCACAGTGCTTCACTTACTGAGAACATAAAGGCAACCAAAGCAGATAAGCATGAATAGAAATCACGTATTAAAAGAAATAAAGTATAATCTCTCTATGAAGTATTACTGTGCAGTGTAAAGATAAACTGTCCTACCAATAGTCACATATAAACTTTGCAGTCTAATCGCAGAGATCTCAATTCTGCACTGGCACTGGGAGCTACATCACTGAGCTCCTGTCATGTATGTTGTGTTAATGGGTGGGATGTACCTGCATGCTTGTGTGGGAAATGTGTTATCAATAATGGACGCTTTGCTAATGAACAGACTTTTTACTAGTTTTTCTAACTGTATCTCTGCTTGTACTCCCTGTTTTAACGAGGGACAGAAAATACCTGTGGTCCAGGTTTTCCAAAAGGACCCGGCAACCCAGGTGAGCCACGGATACCCTGTAACACAAAAGCCAGCTAGCTCAGTGTAAACATGACAATAAGACAAATAAGTAAACAAATGTTAAAAAATCATATACATGAACATGCTGATTAGATGCCAACTACGTATCTATGATAGGAATAAAAGAAATGCCAAATGGATTGCAGTTAGGAGAAGCTAGGCATCGAACCACCAATCGTGTTACTTATGGAGAACTGGCTGTACCGGACACCTACCTTGTCCCCTTGGAATCCACACTCCCCTGGCTCTCCTGATAAGCCAACATCCCCCTGAGAAAACACAAAGAAACATGAAACATTTGGCATTATAGCTTTGAGTCATCTGCTAGCTTTCTAGAGATGCAATTTTGTGATTTGTCACCACTAGCATTCTTGTATACAGAGGGTTAGTAGTCTGAGAAAGACATATGCAGATCACCTTATCACCTTTCAGTCCTGGTTCCCCTGGGTTTCCAGGAACTCCCTTGGAAGCAAAATGAAATATAAATGCAGGAGAAAAAAAACATTATTAATGAGCAGTACTGGTTTTCCTGTTCACTAGGGTTTACATACTCAAGCTGAGGAACAATTGAATCCCAACACCAACCACGTCTGGTCAAAGTCAGCTGAATCTCGACTTGAAGACCAATCTCTAAATCTCCAAAACGAACCCTGTTCATATTGTATCCATATCAAAACCAGAAGGAGATATAACTAGAAAACCACATCATTTACCTTGAGTCCTGGTTGTCCAGGAAAGCCCATAATGCCAACAGGGCCCATGTCTCCCTGCAAACACATACAACAAACACTTACTGAGAACACATACTGCCCAGATAAATCAGCAAAACGTTACTATTACCCAGAACCTGTACAGGATTTTATCTGAACACTTTCTATACTTGTGCTGGGACGAGTCTCAGTATCTACATCAAAATGATTCTTTATACCTTAACTTTATAATATTAACATGTTTTTTCATATAACAAAAGAAGCCAAAGCTCTCAAATGTTAAATATAGATCTTTGCCAAACACAATACTTAAAAAATAGACAGCATTTGTATTCAAATCAAGAACTAAAACTAAGGCACTTGACATTTTTTGATAATACTTCAGACACATTTTGGTCGGTACCGGAAAGTTTTAAATCCAGGACCTGTGCTCATGATACAAAACATTAAATGTACTCTCTGAGCTGAATGAAAAATGTGGAAGAGATGTATAAGAACAGTGAGTGAGAAACTTTTTAATATAGAACTTCTCAAAACAGTATTTGCAAGCTGCTTTCCAGAAGAAAGAAAAAGAGAGAATTAAAGAGACAGAGAAGACAATACATAAACAAAACAAGGAATCAAAGTGTATAAACCACAAAACATGAAGTTAAAAATCTGTGAGAAGGATACAACAAACTCACAATAAGACCAGTCACTCCACATGGGCCAGGAGCTCCAAGTTCACCCTAAGAGAAAGGCAGAGCACAAAGAAAGAGAGATAAAGAAAAATGTACAACACTAGAGGTGTAGAGCTGTAGAGGGGGGGATACACATGAAAGCCTGCAGTATGTTTCGATCTTGTGTTTGTTTACTGGTGTGTTCCTCCACTGAGTAATGTGGTTTCTCCCCTCATTTGGGCATAGTGAGTGAGCACTTGGCACTTGAAACACAGAGGCTTGTTGTCTAAATGATCTGCCCCGTAGCCACATGCCATGCCTACATCCTCTCCAAGCCACGCATCCAATGGAGAGATGGATGACTCAGCCCAGTGCGGCCTTCCTGTCGTCTCCCCTATTCCTCCATGAATGAAAGGAGTTGAATTCAGCCAAATGGAACATCCTCTCTTCCCACTGGAGGCAGAGGAAATAAGGCCTGGAGGAGGCTCTCAGAGGTCAGCCAATCACAATCTAACACTGACCCTGTCAATCACGAACAATGAAGGTCAATCGAAAGAAACAGGTGAGGCGAGTGAAACTGCTCATTCTGCCCTCATATCAGCGTGCATTATGATGCCTCACAGTCAGTGTTGCGCAGGAATAAAAACTTCTCATATGCAAGTAATTGCAGACTCTGTAACTCTGAATTTTTCAGGAATAGAGCGTGTGTATTTTATTCTATATGACGTGCTACATTAAATCAGGTCCAATACAAGACGGATTACGCCGTGCTAAAAGTGAGTAAATGGTGCATTTATCTACATGATTTCACTTACTGGGTGGCCATCAGGGCCAGGAGGTCCCCTCTCCCCAAAGTCACCAGGAAACCCCTGAGCACACAAAGAAACAGGATAGTCAAGTACCCAGAGGGGAAAGTGAGTGTCTTCAAGTTCACACTGTCCAAATGCCCATTTTGAATCCCCAAACACAGTGGATAAACAAAGTCAAGTCAGCCTTTATTTATGTATCCTAATATCACAAATCGCAGATCTGCCTCAAGGGGCTTTACAATATATACAGCGCATGACACCCTCTATCCTTAAACCCCCAAAGTGTTTCCCAAAACAGAAGTTTGCAGAGTAAAGCCAAGCAAATCCCATCAAATGTGTTCCCAGTGCTTCATTCCTGAGAGACCAGCAGAAAATTCCACAGTGCTTCAGAGCGACCGAGTGTCTGCGTGTGCACGCGCTGGCAGGGAGCGCTCAGCAACCCCCCAGGACTTGCCTAAATGGTTGAATAAAGCTGCTTGGCCCAGGAACTGCTGACTGCGCCCTTTTTTTTTTTTTGCTTGGCGCTCGTAATTCCATTATAGAGGCAGAACAAGAGGCGAGATGCAGCCGCGAGGCCACACGCTCAACGTGTGCTTGTCACTGCGCCAAGGTCAACATGCAACCCACAGCACATCACGGGCTCAGCACTCGCATACAGAAGGCGAGCGCTATGGTTAAACACATGGTGGAAGGCAGAATAGAGGAGGGGTCACTCGTCAACAGATGAAGAGGAAACGATCAAATGAAAGTATGAAGTCCTCAGGAGATGGCACAGATAGGATTGTTTGTGTGGCAGGCTGCTGATTAAAAACATTAAGCAAAATGTGGCGTAATAAGCAGTAATTGGTGCAACATGAAGTCCACAGGAAATGAGGAAAAAATTGCCTTTTTCCAAAAATTTCAATAACTGATCAGAAACACATGCAAGTCTTCAGCAACTTTCAGCAAGGTTGGCGGGAGACATAATACGATAATATTATGACATTCACTAGATTAAAAAAATATAAAAAGCTTCTTTCCTACTTTCCATCATTAAGGAAAACAGGGGAGCTGTTAAAACACCATAAAATGCACTCAAAATGTGCTTCTTTGTGGCTTTTTGTTGTTTTAGGCTTTTGGACATGTATCTCTGTTGGATCAAACATGCCAACTCCTTCTCTTGGCGGTCTTTCCATATTTTATTTGTTAAACTGCATTACTGCTGACTCAAGACAGAAAAAAAAACATATTGCATATAGTGGCTGACCTCACTTTTCGCCACAGGAGGAGGAGAAATGGCTTGCTCATGACTTGGCTATTATGAGTATATGTTTTGTCCTCAGTCATGTAACTCAGCGTTACTTAATAATGATTTTGAAAAAACATATAAAACCAGACTAGGCCTGGGAAAATATCAAATTTACACAAGTGGTTATGTGCAGATTTAGTATTTTCCATGAAAGCCTGGAAGGATGCGAAATTGACTTCCAGGCGCCAATGACGATAGACTTCCCTGATCTGTGGCTAGAGACTCTGGAGAGCCAAAGCCACAACTGACACATCACATTATCATATCCGTCTAATGCAAAACAAGCACAGTAATAAGCACGCACTATAACATACCATGTTTCCTAATCAACTTCAGCCAGAGAAGATTCTCTGGGAGTCGCTGACTTTAATTTGAAGCCAGTTTTGTCTGATTTTGAAAAGGGAACTGACTGAGAATTGAAATGTAATCTGAGGACGCTTGAAAATTTGTTTCACTATTCATTATTTATTATTATTGCATATCTCTCCCCTTATACCAGTCCACATAGTAATCCCCATGATCTCTGTGCCAGTGAAGTTACCACAATTTTTCTTTTTCTCTTCTGATTTACGACTAAGGACGGGACAGCCTTCCCACTCAACTGGAGTCTATGTCAAAGTAATGGTCACTTAATACACTTTAAAGTAGCTCTGCACTGCAATAATAGTCCATAGATCAAGACAAAACACCCTCACTTTTATGAGGCTGCATTAAATATGTTCTCTGAGAAGTATGTTGAGAGAAAACTTTACCGGCCTACCCATCTTGCCCTTCTTCCCATGAACGCCAGGAATTCCCTGGAAACATGAAAGAAAACAGAGTTGAGAGACAGAAAGAAAAATGGATAAGGAGCTAAAGGAGATATAAAAGTATAGAAATTACTACATGACCTAAAGTCTTTAACCACACTAGCAGGCCCAGGAGGCTATGATGCTTCTTACCCAACAGAAAACCAAAATGTTGGATGGAGTGAAAATGGAGAAATATGGACAAATAAATATCTATCTTCTGTAGGACAGCCATTTGAGGACATTTCATACTCAGCTTGGCAAGTTCAGGTTGAACTTTTTACATTGTGGCTCAACTTTGCTCCACTGTCAGCCTCTGTACTTTGAGATGAATGCTACATTAACATGCTAATTTCCCAACATTCAATATGAAACCTTAGCATGTTAGCTTTGTGACTGTCATCACTGGCACTTGATGAAAAGTAGAAAAAGCAATTGGGATTCATCCTCTCAGTACCATACTGGTGCATACAAGTGCTTGTACCAAAATCCATTCCAATGTTTTACTCAGTGTTGGCTCAACTGACACACTCGAGAACCAACACTGCCACAATGCCACTTGGCTAGTGGTGCTAAAAAACGAAAAAACACATTTCAAAATACTTGGCATGAAATTCCTTTGGAGAGTTGGTGCCACTGTTTTGATCCACTGCCCTGGAGGTTCATGGAAATTTGAGTCCTGGCTGGGTTTAAGTCATTTTAAATCCACCTCCTATATTTTAACCTTATCCAAGACAGTAGAGAGGTTGGGCTGTTGGTTGCCTTTGCACCCACCCTGACTTGATCCAACACAGCATAAGGCAGGTTGTGCTACTTTCAGCTTATAATGAGATGTGATTTGGTGAATTGTGCCTGCAGTACTGCAAGAATGAACTCTATTTCTATTTCATCGCCACATAATACAACCCAGGAGGCATTTACTCTCACAGTCACCAATACTCACTCTCTCGCCATCAGGACCAGGAAGACCAAAAAGCCCAGGGAGGCCAATGTGACCCTAGAGGGATGAATAAAAGATGGAGTGGAGGAACAGATCAAGCAAAGATAGATGGAAAGGCAAAAGAAGGTGGAAAAGGGCGCACGATGAGACTGAGCAGAGATGATGGACATTGTGAAGAACTGTTAGGTGTCAAAAACACTAACACATGTCTAAAAATCTCTACAAAGACTTCAGCTGTGATGCTTTGATCTGTTACAGCACCACAGGCTTTTTCACTCCAGTGGAGTGAGTCTTGAGGAGCCAAGCCTTGAGGCAAGTGTATATGCCCATGGACTGCATGGTGCTGGCTTCCACGATGTAGTCCAAGGGCACATACCCTCGCATCAGGGATCTCTGAAGATCTCTCTGCCAAACCTGCTTAGTGGAAGAAAAGAGTGAAAAAAGTGGTGAAAAAGGGCAGAAACAGAAATTATAGTGACACGTAATGAGGAGCAAACATCTGAATGCATCGTGGTCATGCTCGGCAGCGGAGCAATATAGTTTTATGATATTTGGCTAACATTAATAAGACCAGCAAGCACGGAAATTATTTAAAGGAAGCCAGGGTTCATTGCTCCTACAGCACTTTAAATATACTAACACCACCATCTGTCATTATCATCGCAGAGTTAACAAGAGCAGACAAGTGGCATTTATGACAGTGGCCTTTTTATGTAGCCACACTGGTTAGGTAATTCACTTTGCAGGCATTTACTATGCAGAGAAGAGTCTTGCGTCTCTCCCCTATGGCCTTCAGTGGAAGCCGAGTGAGGATGCATTATAAGAACATACAAGTAAACAGAGTAAGTCATTCTGAGGGTTCTTTAAGTGAAATGAACAGTATTTACCCTTTTTTTTTTTTTTTAACCAGAGATCAAACATACTGCCATAAAGAGTTTATATTTGATAAAACATATTCATGCCACAGCTGTCATTTATCCAACGTCTACTTACTCTGACTCCTTTTGGCCCCATTTTGCCTACAGGCCCGGGTAAACCCTTAATGTAAAAGATGACAAACTGAGGTTACAAGCAGTGACAGAACTTCATTTGTGTGTCGCTGTGAAAGTACTAAAACAAAGGGGGGGGGGGGGGGGAGGCATGATATATAAAACCAGATTAAAAATTCTCACTACTTGATGATAAGCAGATTGTTGCATCCCTTTTTAAATCTCTAAATTAGCCTCTTGGCTGGTATGTGCGTTGTCAAAACTTAAGCAGTCGCATGAGTTACTCAGAGACACTGGCAGCAGATCCGCAGGCACAGAAAAACCTCCCTCCGCAACTATAAAGATCAACAATGAGCTCAGGAGAACTCCACACGCCTTGACATAAACCTGCAGCCCTGGTGATTCCCAGCCCACAGATGGTAGGGGGTGCTAAAACCTAATCCATCACACACACCTACGTGTCTGTAGGGATCGAGGGTCAGACTTACTAAGTGCGCTAAAGCACAGAGGCGAATGCTGAGACCCGTGCCTGAACTCCACGTTATCATAAACATTTACGAAGCACAAGCCAGCAAGTAGTTGCCCAGCTGTTTGAGGAGTTTAAATTTGCTTAAGGCTAAGAGGAAACAGATTTTAATGTAGAGAAACCCTAATGCTCCCCAGCTTAGACTTAAGTTAAACACTGTTCCTAGAAGTGGGGCAAGGAATGACGCTCCCAGCGTGGTAGGATAGAGGCAGCTTATTTGTCCCGGAAGCTGTGGCATTAGTCACACTTTTATTACCTTTTCTTTCTTCAGAGGAGTGCTTACTATGGAAACCTTTTGACATTTTATTTCCTCACTAGTCCCGGGGCATCCGTCGCTGAAATTCCACCACAGGTGCTCCTCCACAGCTTAGAGCTGTTTGTTGCTCTTTCTGAGGGCTTTTTCACTTTCATTTAGCGGCTACAAACTTTTTATTCTGATTTACCAAATTGGGTTTTTTAAAGCCGACGCTGAGATGCCGAAGGCTGAGTATTTTTCTAGGTAGAAAACACACATGGATTCACTGTTTCCCCTGTAATTCCTGTTTTATTCATCATTCTGACAGTAAGCTAACATTACTTTCAGAAATTTGATTTATTAAAAAGCAAAAATGTTTCAAAAAGCTGAATTCACAATAGAGATGATATCTTAGCCTCCATTTTATTGTTTTATCTTCCTTTATGTGTGTGTGTGTGTGTATGTGTGTGTGTGTGTGAGTGTGTGTGGCCCTGCTCAACCAGCACCGCAACACTAGATTTACTGCACCTGCCTGCCAGGATAGCCTTTGGCCCCAGGGCTTCCATCATCTCCCCGTTCACCCTGTGGAGAGAAAGACGGAAGAGAAATCAGCGCTGGAGGAGGACAAGAGACTAAAAGAGGGGAAAGGAAGGAAGAAATGACAGGAGGATAAAGAGAGGGGAGCAGTATTCTGTGTATTTTAAGCGCACATGGTTTCAGTTGGAGCTTAGCTGATTGCAATATCAAGAAGCTAAGACAGTATAAAAAATGGCAAGGACTTAATTTGTGTAGTAATAAACAACAGTCAAATGGTGCTATAGAAGAATTTAAATCTCTCAGCTTTTCAACAAAGGCCTTTTGTTTATTCACGTCAGTGTTGACTAAGGAAAGAGGCGCCCCTGCAGACATTGCCACTCTAACCATTCAATTAATCTGACCGTAAGTGCTATTATAATGCGGTTGAGCCACATGCTGCTGAGACTACCGTGTTTATCCTCATCAACGAACAGCGTAATACACGAGTCATTCTTTCCTTGTGGCGAGACCAAACCAAATGCACCCCCCCCCCCCCAAAGTATGTATGGGAAGAGTAAAACAGGATGAGTTAGGGAAGGCATGCAAGAAATGACAGGCGGTTTGTACAGTACACTGAAAGCTGACCACATTCATTATACGCTGGCGACAGTTGTGTTTCTGTATTCTCAGTTGGAGAACGAAGTAAAAAATGTCTAATGAGAGATCACCATGTTAATGAATTATTAAAAATTATCTAACAAATCTTATGATGGCCAGCAGCCATAATAGCAGTAGTAAAAGTTGCAGTAGTTATGGAGGCACTGTTGCAATATAAGGAAAATTGTACAGCAGGAAAGTTATTATTGCAAATTAGCAATAATTTCGAGAGGGTTGTGCACGACGACCACATTAAAACACACATTATCTGGTTTAATAAAAGGCTGAAAACCAAGCACATTGAATATTTTGATTTAAAAATGTCCTTAATACAAATGTTTAGTTACTTTCTTAATACTTACTACTGGTACAAGGACACACATATATATGCATGAGCACACAGGTGATGCTATAAACAGGAAGTTGTTTTGCGCATGAAAACCACGCTATTTCACAATTGGTGGCAGTAGCATGCCAAGAAATGTACTAGTTGAAGCCAGAGAAGAAGACTGACCAACCAAAGTGAGCTGTGTCCTAATCACTCCCTTGTTTACTTTATTCATTTCTCCCTTCATAACAGACACTCAATAGTTTAGTTTATAGTGAGTAGTAAATCAATTATCAATGCCAGTCGCACAACAGTCAGTTTGCATCTATAAAATGCACCACATTGCATTATGGGATTGTTAGCAGAAAGCATTGTACGTGCCATGGAAATGTTTTTGAAGGCGCTATATAGTCCATAAATTTCACACTCAGAAAACAGGTAAATATTGTGCGATAAATAGCAAATAGCGAGTGAATTCAGACACAAGTTAAATGCAGGTTTCCGAATAATTAAAAATGTGGAAACACTGAAAGTAAACTTCGTGTTTGTTGTACGTTCCATATGCATTATAACTTATACATCATACGTTCCACCAAATTCATAGTCAATCAGGAGTGTCTTCTGTAACCAAGGAGTAATGACGTTCTGGCACAAGGTGTCGCCAGTTATCTTCAGCTGATTAGAAAAAGATTAAATCAACTTTCCCAACAAAAATAACAGAGTGCATCAAGGGGCCAATCGTCACCGACTGTTCTGCATGTTAAACTATATTCTATTTGAGTCATTTTCCACAGAAAACACTGCATCGTCTCTAGCGAGTACAGTAGGAGACAAGAATGTTTTTCCTTTTGTTTTTTCGTTGTGACACAGCACATTCTTCTCAAAGATAGTCCACAGGATTTGGACTCAGGAAGGAGGGAGGGAAGGAGGAGGAGGGATGACCTAGGGGTGTTTAAACTTTTTAGCCCACTTGTACCTCTGCCAAAACTCCCTACTTCTCTCTTCCCACCAAGATTCCCAAACAACTAATGTCTAATGTATCTTCTCTCGAACCAAAATCCCCCAACACCACTCCCACACCTCTTTTTAACGCCCCGATGTGTCTGTGTTAATATTTTCTCTCCTTCATTCCCTCCCTTTCTCCTGTTTTGTAACTATAAATGGAAAGACATGCTGGAATCTTATGGGAACTGTCTCTGTAGAGTCTTGGCTCTTCTATTCAATGAGTAAACATACATTGACATGGAGCTAACACACTGTGCAGCCACCGGGCAGACAGACAGACAGCATGCGGTGGATTTAGTCAGCATGATAACACTTCAAAAGAGACAGAAATGGGATTGTGTCAGAGGAACCAGAGACATTTACATTTTAGATGTTTTCAGATGCCAATCTTGATGATCAAAAAATCCTCTTTGGTGGCCTCCTGATAGTTTTTAACCCCTACGATGTAATTCACTCTCTTACATCAGACACAGTTGATCAGATTTTAAAAAGAGAGCAATGATGCATCTCTGCAAAATTGCATTCCTAGCACTTTCCTGTTATACTTATTGACCTAAAGGGGGCGCTACAATTACAGGCATCGCAATTACAGATGTGTTTTTACTGAGTGGCCCAACTTGGTGGTAGACTGGTGAGGTTATTGAGAAAGAAATTCTACATATTCTATGTTGCACATGAGAGAAAATGTATGATATACATCAAACTGTACAAACTTTACAGAGAAATAAAGTACTCACAGGTTCACCTGGGAGACCAGAAGGACCAGGATGACCTTTTTGTCCCTGTTGATAGAGAAACAACAAGTTAGTTGTGCACAACCAAGAATAAGTCCAAGTTAAAATAGTATGGCGTCTTAACTCATTAAAATTCTGATCACAAATTCATAGAGAGGTACAATGCCAACTGCTGTGCTTTGGAGAGAGAGATTATGTCGGTCAATGGTCAAATTGAATAAAATGTTTGTTGTTAAAAAGTTTATCACCCGGTTCAAGAGCATCTCAGTCAACACCGCAGGGGCTGAAATTATGCTGAACGATTTTCCAATTGCCTTAGAGAGGACTTGACTTTGCTTCCTTATAAAATGTTCAATAAAAGTACTTAAGAAAGACCCGGAAGGTTTAGCTTAAAAGGGTCCACAGCAAAGACAAACTTAATAGCTGTGAAACTAATAGACCACTTAGCAGCACTGGCTGGTTAACCCTGAATAAAACACTTTACAGTTTCTACACAAAAACAATGGCGTTGTTATTTATTGTTGCAGCACAGCTGCTTGGCCATACGTTTGTCTAATCATTGCCACCACTGAACTCTGACGAAATAATTCAGAACAATCTAACATTAATTAAACCAGTAAACCAATTAGACAGGAACAAATGAAACCCAAAAGGGCAATTAATGGACACCTAAATGCCCTGTGGTCTCAAATGAGCATGCCAGCTGCTTACAAAATGTATTAATCCCCTCACAATCAGGGCCTACAGTAGAGCAGATAAAGTCATGTGTAGTTATCTCTGAGGGAAAAACACGTCTGTCTCCTCAAATGTGAAGTCATTAGCCACCAGCTGTGTTGTCCTGTCAGGAGCAGAACAAGTAAACCACAGGTGTCTAGAGGTTGATGTAAAATAAAATAAAAAATAAAAAAAACATAGTGTGTCAGTGTAAACAAACAAGCAAAGAGGCCCATACCAAGCACTCTCAAGCCTGCAGCCAGAGAGTATACATGAGGATTAAAATCTCCTTCTGCAAACGTCCTGTGAGACATTTGGCTGCATTTCTGTAAAGCAGGGCTCAAGCCTGGGTGATGGTGTGATGACAAAGGGCCATACATTTGATTTTTTTTTTTTTTATCAGAATAGGGATCATTTCAGTACATCAACTGGCCTTTTTTTCTGTTAATATTCAGTTTGTTAAGATTAGGTTACTTTCATGTGAAAAAAAAAAAAAAGATGCCTGAAATCTCTGAGACACCATTCTTAATGCTGTGTGATTCGACCGCATGCTGATAAAAAAAATTTAAATAAAAACTCTTAAATGTGGGTCACAGCCTCTTAAACCTAAATTTTTTGAGAAATATGCTGTTAAAATATCACACACCATTTATAGTATAGTCTGCATCTGCTTCTTTCAACAGGTATTAACCTAGTGCTTACAATCAGTAAAATATTAAAACCTAAAAAGGCACTAAGTTCTTAAAATGGGTATTTTTCTTCTTTTGTCTTGTGAATCATTTAACACATATATTGCAGTAGAGGAGAGTGACATGTTCGTTGTCTTTGGAAACTTTGGACTCTTGATGAAGTACGAGATGAAGAGAATTTAAAGTGAGGTTTCGTCGGTTTGTCTGCACAACATGTTGATCAAAAGGCCAACGTTGGTCCGATGTAAAACGTACATTGATAACATGCCACTGGAACATTTCAGGAAATATGCCACCACTATCCCCGCAGCTGCAAATCAATCAAACGTCATCATGATGTGAGAACTGATGCTTAAACCATCAGTATGTATGGACAGTATGTAACCGAAATGGAAAAACCCTCACGAGTTCATCTTTTACAAATGGTCAGAGCTTGTTCCCTGAGTCCAATAAAACGTCCTTACAAAGAAAGAAACAAACTCAGAAAGATTCAAATGTTTTGTCACATCTCCTGCAGCCTTTGGACGCAGAGTGAAGCCAGATGCTGGTCCATCGGCCACAGTGATTCCATCGGATGTTGTTACGCTTCAGTTCTGTCAAACTCCTTACTGATTTTTATTTCTCTGTTTATCTACGTACAGATGGCAATGTGCTTTGAGTTGGAAATATCTGACAGGATTTGTGGGAGTAGATGAGTCTCCTGCTAGAGCCAAAGAACTGCAGCCACGAAAGGACAAAAGAATGTGTCTGGGCCTTCCAGCAATGGCAAAACAGCTGAGTACAGTAAAAGTAGAGAAAGGAAGTGTGCCCCTGCTGTGTGTTTGTGTGTGTGTGCATGCGTATCTGGGCTCAAAATATATATAGGACAGCTTTCAGATGCCTAAATCCATTGTGTGACACAAAGATGGCACAGGATCACATTCTCCATTAGTTCTCTCTCTCTCTCTATGAAGAGCAAACTGTTTTAATTAGTGTAACTCACACCAGATCAACCCTGCAGCCAGCAAGTGCAGCAGCAGCAGCAGCAGCAGCAGCAGCAGCAGTGTCCCCCGCTTACAGAATAAGTAACAGAATTTCCTTGGCAGACAAAAAATAAATAAAAAATAAAAAACACACTGTGCTTTCCGAAGAGCTTATTTTTATTATAACACAAAAACTTATTTCCACTTGGCAAGCCTCACACGCCTTTCTTGGACAAATCAGACTCAGCAAATAAAAGGTAAGAGAATGTTATTATGCAAAACTGAGGGAGCAGGAAGGAACATTCTTGGAGGACCGCACAGCTAATAAAAAGTTGAGAGCTATTCCAGCGCGCAATGATCAGAGCTGGCTGTGTAAAAGGCACACTGGTCCAGGGCTGGTAATACTCTCCACAGTGTTTCGGTCGGTCCCCTCACACACACACACACACACACACACTCTCTGAAACTGCTGACTGACTCCCAGGCAACCTCCCCATTACATCTTTACACATTTCCCACACTGAGAAAGATTTTCTCTGGCAGCGGGCCAAGGACTGAGCACAAAATTCAGCAAAAAAAAAAAGGGTCCATAAAGCAGCAGCAGGTCATAGTTTTACTAGCTGGTTGGACAAGCAAACAAACCTTGAGCCTCATCTGTGGCAGGCAGATTATAGAATTTCAGTGTAATTTGATTATAAAAGTGCCCTATAAAGGGGTTTTGGCTTGCAGTGCCGGAGAATGATGAAAAAAATCTAAGTGAGTTAAGAACAGCTGCAAGCAATGAGGTGTCTGGTGGCTTTCAGCAGAGCCAAGGTGATTGCCTTGCCTTTATTAGCTGGATACAAACTGCATTTTAATACTTTGTACAGCTGTCAGCAGTTACTTGTGTGGGGATGCGAGTGGCTTTAAGGTTAACACAGACTTGATCAGAGAGACCAGAAACCCACCTAAACTGATCAAAACAGGAAAGGGGGATCCGTTACAACCACTTGACCTCTGCCAGGATGGCAGGATGCCGGTCCACGCTCACGCAAAGATCCCCAATTACCATAAATCAGCAAGAAGATGATCAGCTTTTTCCCATGACTCCACGTTCTGTGATTCACAAGGCGAGAAGAGGTGGAGTCCTCCCTACTACTACACTGAAGGGAGGAGCCTCGGACGCACCAGATGGGTCTTCACAGTCAGCGCTGTGCGATTGCATAACAGATTGTTGGAGCTCCCGCCAAGGCTTTACTGCACTCACACTATTGTGTCCCAAATGAGGACAGGGGTGTGTGTATACGTGAGAGAGAAAATTGCTTACAAAAGGTTTTCTTCTATTGTGTGACAGTTGTTCTCTAATTAGCATTTGAAACCTTACCTTACTTTGACCTTTTACTGTACTGATGCACAGTTTTTGTTTCTATCTATCTTCACCAGAGTATTATTCTGACAGCAGACTGCAGCAGGAGTAGTGTGATGATAAACTGCACAGTGTAATTTAAAAAGAAGCCCTGTCTGAGGATTCTGTCCACAAGCTTTTATGGCTTTGTTTTTCTAAACAGATGTAGCTGCAAGACTGCCCGGCAGCGATTCTCTTTGCACCGTTTCTGATCCAGAATGAGAATAGCCTGTAACCTGCAATGAAGTGCACATTTATTTCACCATATTAATTCAATTCCTAATCTAATTCCCTGCCACTAAATTAGTATGGTGTTTGTTTGAAAAGCTGATAAATTAATTTCATACATCTGGGTTTCAGTGGAGAGCTTTTGCGTGCCTTATACATGCGTGCTGTTTAAGGTTTTTTCCCTGCTAACACAATTAATCTGGAAGAAATGCTGAAATTGTGAAATTTTTCGGCACTACACATTTTTGCCCTCTCCACTGTTGGGAGGTAGCTGATAGCAAAGATTTTAGAAGTTGTTGCGGAACATTTGGTGAGGTCTGATGTTTATTGGAGACAGCCATTGCATTCTAGCAAACATTCTGCTAGACTTGTGTTACTGATTATGAGTGAACTTACAAACATAGCGTGAAACAATCAGTCCTCCAGTCAGCTGGCTCTGTTTTAAACAGGATGTATTACCGTTTTGAATCGAGCGGACAAGATAATCAATATATCTCAGGAACACGGTACAGATCCTTAGTGATATTTTCCTTACGGTCAACAAATCTCACGGAAAGACCAAACACTAAAGTGATCCTACAACTATTGCCTGATATATCTCATCTGAGTCACAGAGCTTCATCAGTGCCCAGAAACGTTCCCCGTTGTGCCTAACCTCTCTCACCCCCTGTGGCGGGAGGCCAAAGTGTGATCACATTATCCAGTTTAAGTTGTGTTTCCACATCGTTCATTTCCCAAAAAGCTCAAAGAAGGGAAGACACATGAAGCATACCGCTAACTCAGACACCGGTTCACTGAGAGGAATAACTGGACGTCACGGCCGTAGTTCACGCAAGGTAACATGGAGCAAGGAATTATTATGTGTAACAATCTGCAGTCGAAACCCCCAACAAGTGCACCATTTACTCCTGATTGAGAAATGTTTGCTAAAACCTTCACTGCTGTTTTAGGGAATAATTCTTAAAAGCCTTTAGAAAAATGAAAAGATATTAAGTATCTGTGAGCTGGTTTTAGGTTTTCCGTCTTCAGTGGAAACCAATGGGCTCGGGGCTGAGTGCAAACACACAAAGTATTGAGAGACTGACTCCTGCGTGCTGCTTATAGTCTTTTCGTGGGATTTGTTGAGAAAACATAGAATATCACCAACTTTACTCTTCAATGGGAGTAGGTATTATGTTTTCTGATACTCCATTATACAGATAAATCTGTAATATACTGATAAAAAACCATTGCAGTCACCAAAGTGAAAAATCCTATTGTGTTAAACAATATGGAAAAACAAAGCAAGTGAGTGTCAGTCAGAGTGCTATGTCATTTGCACACTCCACATGGTGGGAAATCCAACAGGCTATGGCCCACTTGAGATGTGTAATTACTGTGAGGGGGATAACAGGCTTTGGGAAAAGGCCAAGGATAAAGGCCGTGAAGAAAACGCTCTGCTGCTATTCGTCACTTTCTGTCAGGATGACCCAGCTCAGCGGCATGCATAGAAATTAAGTAATGTAAACTATCAATCCAGAGCGAGACCAGATCACAGAACCGCACTCATAACTTGTCCTACTTTTTAAAAGAACTGTCCACCAGAGACATGTAAACATGTAAAACTCAAGTTTCACTCAGTAAACTTGAACTCTCCTCCACTGCCTTCATCGTTTTGGAGGCCTGTGATACCGATGATGTAACCTCCCAGATAGTATTTCAACCCACAGGGGAGCCAGAACACAGGTGTGCTCCTTGACGCCTGCATTATGTGAGGCTGCTTTCCAAACAAGAGCTCAAAACATCCATGTTTGGCTGGAGCCTCTAAACACTGCAATTTCACAGATTGTGAAATTCGCAGGCAGTGGGACAGGGTTGAGAGCGTAGGTTTGATTCAGAACTCCACTCATTCAGTCATTCATTCATTGAGAGTGTCCGATTTTTCACCTGCAAACACTTTGGGAACGGAGAGAGAGCAGATGCACGCATGTACAGCATGAACTTTTACACATGTGGGACAGGGCCAGTGATATCTGATGGATATTGGTTACTTCCTCACGCACAAACAAACACACAGTCTGAGTTTGTGAGACAAATCCGATTTTCTACCTTTCGTCCGTCTTGGCCAGGCAGTCCAGCAGGGCCCATGACACCATGTTCTCCCTAAAAAACAAATTAGGTCACACACAGTACACAAACATAATTTGCATGACTGTGTCTGCTAATAATCCAGTAGCTCAGTGAAAGGAAAGATGACAATATGCATACTTTTGGTCCTGTTGGGGCTTGACCAGGGGACAGTCCATGATCTCCTTTTTGTCCCTAGAACATAAAAACAGAATATTTTCATACTTTTAGAGACACTTTTCCCCCAAGTAGGCATGAGATTTATCCTAGTCTGCACCAACGTTCACTGCATATTTTCTCCCTTGTCAGAGGGTTCCACCTCACAAGGCAGAGGAGTTTGCTGTTTGCATTTACACTATCAAAGAGTAATGAGTTCCTCCTACTTACTGCAGAGTCTAGCAGTTGTATTTACACAAACATGCAGTCCATTTATGCCCTCCGGTGACTCGGTTTACACCAAGCCAGCGAGAAGTGATGGGGAGTGATCGTTTACATTCTTCTCCCTTTTCGGGCAGTGGGAATCCTGTCAGTGCATTCTGGGTCAGCATTCAACATTCAGTCGCACTGGTGAAAGTGCTGCCCTGAAATCTACGCAATTATATTGCAAGAGGTCCATGGAGACATTGATTATTTCCTGTATTAGTGCTTATCATGTAAAGAAACAAGAATATGGAAAAGAATGTTACTGCACTGTAAACCTAAACCTACATGTTCGTGTCAGCTACAACTTGGCATTAATAAGTCTTTGTGGGAATTTTCTGCAAACTGATTTCTTAACAGAGCCAGGAGAGCAACTCCAGCCAAGAGCTACATACACACATGAACACTGTGTCTTTTCACAGTCTAAAAGGTTTTCACCTCAACTACATCCTCTGAAGAGTTTAGTCTCAAAAGAGAAGCTAAATGAGGCAATTTCTTCTGAAAGCTCAAGACCCTCATAAGCACTCGTGCCTTCCACAGATTTTACACCTTTATTCATTTCATTTTGAAGTCTAAAGGTAGGCTACATACAGCAGCAGGTAAATTAGTCATCGTCTTGCCTCAATTTAGCATCATTACATCCAGAGAAAGTGACAAAATCAAAACAAAATTCGGCTAAGACACAGCATGTTTTCATCCGGCAGAGAACTGTGCCAGACCAGGCTGCCTGCTGTTTGAGGTTTGTGTGCAAATGGGTCAAACTGAGCCAGGACAGGTTTGGTTAGGCTCCAGTAACACACATGTGTGATATAAGAGTTATGGTTTTTCCCTGGTTAAAGCAGGCCAAAGCATGGTATCAATTATGAGGGGGGGTTTTATGTTTAAGGAAAATGCTTAAATTGAATGCATTCGAATGAATTAGGTACAGACTTGAAATACGAGCAATTTTCCATTTCATTTCCAGCTGAGTCTAACATACAGACTCCTTTGTGATATCAGACTGACATGTGGTGGAGCTATTCAACCCTCTCAGTTGACAGTTCAAATCAGCTGGAACACAGTCAAGTACAGAAAGACTTAAAACTGCTGTTCTCTCCCCAAGTGAAATAAATGGCTCTTTAAGAGGCTAGAAGAGTTGCACTGTAAGGACAAGACGATCTGACCTCAGACATGCAAACTAAGTGAAATCACAAATAAACCTTGGATGACAAAGAAAAACCACAAGAAATACTTGCTCTTTAAATTTACATTGCTTTTTAAATGCCCTTGTTACATCAGTTGGATATGGACCATAAAAGGATGTTGAGGCTCTGCTATACATTTGATTCTATTTTATTTACGTCATAATTGTGTACAGCTTGGAACTACTGGCATCCTCAAGGCGTCCTATATTCTATACAAGTCTACTTTTCAGTATCCAGCAGTTTGTTGAAAATGCAGACAGTATACATTGAGAGACAATATTCTGACCACATGTTTAGAGTTTATAAATATGAGCAAAAAGCATTTGTGGTCAGTTCATTATAACTAAAACTCTTTCCTTGCTGTACTCTTGTAAACAAACAAATAATACACTGACAGCATCAGAAAAGGCTGCTGTGTATTATTTCTGTATTCTATAATTTTCTTACTCAACAAATGTTACAAAAAGACAGAAACAAACAATGCTTTTAGACTCCCGTACTCGGTCTGTGGCTCTCAGCCCAAAGCCCATTATCTCCTACTGAAGACATAAAAACTGGTCATAAATATATTAGTTGTTGAAGTCATTTCCTACAACAACCTGAAACTGTTTTTAGAAAACTTAACTTAAACAGGAGTAAATTGTGTATTTGTTGGCGACTATTTTTAACCACAGAACAATACAGATTTTGTGTTTTAGTTGGTATTTACAGCACCTGGGCAGCGTATGTGGGATTGGATTAAAACAGGGTTTGTACAGCTTTTAAGAGTAAAATTCAAGCACTGAAAGTCTGCATCATCACATCTACATTGTCACTTTAAATTCCAGGAGACAAACAAATACGACTACAGGATCGTTTCATTTTATATATGAAAAGATTGTTGGTTTGCACGAGTGACTGTGTAGATGAAACACCAGATTACGTTGAAAATCAAGCATTTTTCAAGTAGAATATTTGAATATAAGCACATTCCCAACCTTGAAAACATGACAGTTAAAATTAAGCATTTTACAGGCTTTGAAGATTTTGTACAAAACTTGTAAAATCAAATTTTAAAATTCAGTGTTTGTTTTAGTTTATAGTTTTTTCATGGGGTTTGCTGACAAACAATATATACATATGGAAGCACAGTTGTTGTCTAGTGTAGTCTATGTATTAATATACCTGTCAATCAATATGGAAGTGATTGTTTTGATTTTGGTAGTGGCATCGTGGATTGACAAAGTTTTTAAATGATTATAGTCTGGTTCCTCTCGTTCCTTTACATATTACAAGATGAGCCTTTGTTGTTTGTTTCTTTTACTAAATACAGTTTCAGTTTCAGTTTGATGCAGTACCTTCATTGCAGGAGGTCCAGGGCGACCAGGGGTTCCATGTGGGCCAGGAAGACCCTGAAAAGAGACACACACATGATTAGGGAAGACACTGAGTAATGGTGGTCATTGGGGTCATTGAACAGGCCTCCATTTCAGCAGTAAAGGGGGCGGGTGAGTACTGTATGTGAGGTATTCACATATATATGCACATATTGTTCCCTTTCCACTGCCTGTTTGTGTTATGGGACAGGTCAGTGGTGCCACGAGGTCCCTCTGTGTTTGTCTATAGGTGGTCTGTGTCTCCCCGTCTGCCTGTCCAAGTTATGACATATGGATGTGATTTCCCTCATCCCTACACTTTTCCACTGGTTTCTGGGGTCCCACAAAGTCAAGGCCACTCATTCATCACACCATCTGGGTCAAATGTCTAATCAAAATGGACCATCTCCTGCCAGTCAGGCCAGGTGGCTGGATGGTAAACGAGCAGAGAGCGAGGAGACAAAATCTATTTTTTCAGGTTGAAAGGACAATTAATTCAAGCGAGCTGCAAAGGGGGATTGTTTGGAAAAAGAAAGCCACAACTTCCTGAGGCATCCTAGTGAGGAGTCTTCAGTTCAGCTGCCGGGTCGCAATGCTGAGCATGAAAAAGCTGAAAGCATTGAAACATGTTCAGACGGCCCGAACAGGAAGCTTCTGTATCTTCAGCCCGTTCTTTGACTTGTTCAAACTTTCCATGGGTTCCCGAGACCTTTTCCACGCCGAGCTGGAGGGTAAAAGTGAGGGATTGGATTACTCCGAGTCAAACAGACTGAGGAGGCCAAAAGGTGTAAGTGTACGGTTGGGTGATCCAGCCCGTCTCTGTCTCTGTTATTTATCTGCACTTAATTATCAGACTGTGGAGAGGAGTCGGCAGCTCCCCCTCTCCCCTCAAACTGGCCAGACCTCTCCCCTTGCAGGCGCTCGCTGCTGGACATATGGAGACACTTAACAGAAGCTCATCTACAGATTTCCTCCTCCTCCTCTGTTCAGAGCATTCTCCTTTTCACTCGCTCAATATTAAAACGTATGGAAGTCATTATGTTCAGATAGGAAGCAAGGGGAGGAGGAGATGTGGAGGAAGGAAAAAAAAAAAAAGGGCAGAATATTACAAATTGCATTTTCGGAGTACATAAGGTGAGGAGGCACGGCGCTGATGACAAGGTGGGTGGGTCTTATCCCGGTGGAGACGGGAATAATGGGGAGAATGAGTCACACTGTCCATCTGTCTTCACGTGGGTGAGAAGAGGAATTATTCAAAAGAACTCCTGACAAGAGACCATCAGCAAACAAACACAAACATTCACATGAGCACAGTCACACCTGAGGCCTGCAGATGAGGGCCACATGTATGCCAGAGATGTGACCAGGTTTACAACGTGGGCCAATGACTTTTACAGGAGTGACACATGGAGTGCTACTGTTTTTATAGTCTATTAACCCTGAGCAGACACACCAACACCTTCACTGGACCGCACGGAAGGAAACACCACGTCTTTAGCCTGATGATTCTTCAATATAATGTATATTTTTTAAAGGATCTTAACTCTTATTTATTTCATTTTGGCAAGAACTGCGGCGCTAACTAAGTGCTCATTGCTTCCCTAAGATCATTGATCTGGCAGAGAAAGTGTGGCGAGTCGATTTATTGTCTAAAGAACTCTGAAAATAACAAAGTATTCGAATGCTTATATATTATAAAGCAGGTGTCTGGCAGTTTCAAAATTGTTGGTTTCATTTTTCAGTTAATCGACTAATTGTTTCAGTACAAAGGGCATCCGTCTTTTCTTGGGTTTTCTGTTGACAAATTATATTTATGTTTCTGAAGGTGGTGCTTCTACATTTCAGTAATAGATGGAAAATTGTTTAATTACATATGCTCACAGTTTTATTGTCAATGCTCAGGAACAATTTAACCATGATGAAAAAACTGACTGCTGGCATCTCCTGGCACCTAACTTCAACTCTCTAAATGAGCACCAGCAAGAATTGAAAACAACTGTATAAACAGTAATGACAGAGAAAAACCTAAGCAAGCCTCTGCTTCTCATTCATGCCTAAACGTGTAATTAATTTCAGGATTTTCTTAATTTGACAAAATACATAAATCAGCTCAGTTTTCTGCACCAATAAACCACTGGCAAAAAACAGAGCTTCCATTGCTCGAGTCTCCATAGACTTCTTAATTTCACGACATAATAGTGTCAACCATTCTTTCAGCAATTATACAAATGTTGTCAATTTCACAGAAACCCAGCGTCACATACTGACTGCACGCCGGCAGGTCGATTTCTCTGCACAAAGCCCTCTTTGATCCGCTCTCAAGCCTCCCCTTCGGTGCCGGGCGAGCTCCGGCGCTCTGCCGGGCTCACGGCCGTGTCGAGGAACCCGGACGCTCTCACGTGTAAGCGATGCTGCTCGGTGGCAGCAGCAGCTCAGTCAGACATGACACTTTACTGTCAGAGAGGTAAAGCCCCAACGGTGCTGTTTCATCCCAACAGCTGTAAGAATGCCTTCACTTGCCACACATGGGGCGCGCTGTGCACACATTTTGTGCAACAGTAATAGTGTCTATTTTACACTATTTGGTGTGACTTGAAAGGTGAAAGTGAAATGAGATAAGAACCTTCCAAAGATCAGAGTTATACTCACTGTCAACCAGATAATTAAGAGAATTTCCTCAATTTCTTTTTGCTTTTTGACTTCACAAAACAAAGGTTACCAAGTCTTGTTGTCTTTCCAGGATATTTATTTTCAAATAAAACTTGATTTGTCTCCATCTAACAAGTTTCAACATAATTTCCATGATAAATGGACAGGGGCAACAATGCTGTAAGTTTCTGCTATATGTTGGTGCACTGTCCTAAACTCCCACACATCTGCTACCATAGTGAATGTCTCTTCTGTTCCTAATGTTTGTACAAGCTATGCCCGGACTAGAGTCCACTTTAGAGCTTTCTGTAGATCATGTGTGTAGCTTTAAGGTATTTATTTCTAATCACGTGAACTGTCCAGGGAAATTCTGATGGTTCAAGAACACAATCAGTAAAAACCTGAACTGCACACTCTGCACCACCTTTTTTTTTTTTCTGAGTCGGTGTGGCCTGTAGTTGGGTCTCAAGAGCTTGATGATGAATGAACTCTATAGAGGTTGGTGTGCTACAGGATAGAGCTGCTGAGCTCCAGACAGGGTCTTAAATGCCTTTAATAAGATGGGGACAAAGCCCTCTTTCTTCCTTGTTTAAAGAGATTGGGTTCCCACACAGCCCACCCCTCTGAGGCCTGACCGCAGGGCAGAGTCTCACAGGCTGCGGCAGGTAGCTCATACGCACGCTCCTCAGTAGCACAAGTACTCTGCAGGAGTACTTCAGCAGGAGCTCGGCAAAAGAGCAACCCAAAACAGGGCATCTCTCAATTCTTTCCACTGTATTAACTTACTAGCATATTTATTTCAGCGTAGGAATCACTGTTATGCCAGTTTCGGCTTCATTCATTTTCAAATAAGGGAGGTGAAGAGGCAGTTGAAAAAGACGGCAACTACATACACAACCATTAGTTGAAGGTCTTAGAAATAAATCAAAATAACATACCATCCCGGGGGACAAATCATGTACCGGTGTTCTCTCTCTTCTTGCGTTTCTTCTGAAAACACAATCTTAAAACAACATCTGCACTCACTATGTGGTTCCATCAGGAGCTCACAATTGCAGACTGACACTAATCCCAAAAATGAGAGCTATGGCAGCGGAGGACTCAGTCCAATACACTGGAAGAATTCACTGATAACTTGGAACCTACGCCTAATTTAAGTACCGGTACCGTTTATGTATGGGATAGAAAGTACTTGTTTTTTCCCCCACATGTCCATGTAATACCTACCGTGTGTCCAATTAATTTTACATTGGCAACCCACAGATTTGTAGCTTATGGTTGTTTGTTCTCCAGCTTTACAAATGGACCTTGGCAGCAGAGAAGAGCAGCTTGATCAAACCCAGAGCCAAAGCAAACTAACGTCTGGCTGAATAATGCTCTGTAATCCAAAGATGTCACTGAGTGCTTGATCAGAATGCTCAAAAGGTCTTCCATATCAGTGCACTGCTAGCGCGTGAAATCGCACCACAACACAGCTCAGACATGATTAAGATACATTCATATGGAAGATTTTGGAGGGGAATTGAAAAAGAGCAACTGCAGGAAGGTATAAATGGGAAACTTGTCATTGGTTGGGAGAAACTCACCCTTGGGCCCCTCTTTCCTGGCTTTCCTGGCAACCCTGGAAGTCCTTGAAGGCCCTAAGAATTAAAAGATAAAAAGATGTCAGGGACAGTGTGACGCAAGTCTGCAAATACAAAGGAGGAAATAAGAGTGGCTGCCTTTTGTTGTGTCATTTCAAGTGTTCAGAGTAAAACAAAACCATGAAAAGTCACTCATGCTAGATATTCAATAAGCTTTTTTCTTATTATACATAAGTAAGTTAGCTGAGAGTAAAGAGCAAAGCACTCGGTCATTGAGATGCTGGCAGGCATGAGAGTGTCTTATTTGAAGCTGGAGCAGCCCTGTCCCTCTGCAGCCAATATAATTCGAGCCCAAAACTTCTACAGCGCATGGACTAAGTCTGACTCATTGTACTGTCAGGGAGGTCGGCAGTGGTATCCACCCACAGCCAATCACATTAATTATGGGCATCGGCTAGCTTTAAAACAATTTCATACATGGATTAGCAAAGCTCTGAAAGGTCAAATCTAATGAGGGGTCAATCTGAGGAGCCCGAGTTCGCTTGAGATGTTGGGATTGTTTCTTATTTTCCCATGGCTCCACACGTTTAAAGAAAGAGGAAAAGGAAATGGGCCTAAAAAGAGCTTGAGGCAGTCCAGCTGAAATTGGGCTACTGTAATAATGTCAGACGTATAGAGCACTTTTGTCTAACTCGGACACGACCAAAAGCTATAATCATACTCTTTCAGCAAGCGTACACTCTCAAAAGCCAACAGGCTTTTAGCAACCTTTAGATTCTTTAGACTGCAACCGTCGGTCTGTCCACACATGATAAGCAGTTTGAGCTGCTGGGGCTGGAGCCAAGGAAGCCCTAGAGCTCCTACCTTTACAATTTGAAAACAATACTTATTCCTGACTTCAATTCAATGAATCAATTTGACTATTGTATCCCTGAGAAAGCAGAAATGTCTCAGGACAAACAAGATTAAAGATCAAATTATTTTAAATGTGAAAACGGCAACAAGGTGTAAACTTGGTTTAGAACATTGCTCTCTACCAAAAGGAAAAAAACAATTGCAATACAATTAAGCTCAGGATATTTGCCAATGGAGCACCGAACCAACGCAGGTGCTCTCTTTTAGCCAAATTAAATTCACCGCATGAAGTAACCTGGAATTGCTTTGGCATTAAAAAGCAGAGTTAGCGGCCAGCCATAACTAAACAAATATAACTGCAACACTCAATTTTATAGAAACTTATGCATTGGTCACATCTGGCTGATACCAGATCTGTTTGATTTGGTCAGTATAGGCAGAGACAACGACTCAGTGTATCGGATCGGTGCAATCAGTGCAATTCTGATGCTGTTTATATGTTGACAACCTATCAGAACCCTTAAAAAGGTTGTTTTTTTTAAAACCACTCCATTGTGAACTCATGAACTATGTTTGACACTTCCAGGAACCTTGTGTACCTCATCCAGAAATCCTTCAGCATTTTCTAAATGTTTATCTGATGTCTGTGGATACACAAACATCTTAACATACAGGATCTAAAGCTCAGAACTGTAAATAGCCTCTAGTCTTCGCCTGGTAACCTTACCAGATTATCTAGTCATTCATTTTGATCTTCCCTTCTTTGGAGCTTAAGCCTGTTGAAGACTTCATCAGCATTTATGTGATCTATCAGAGCTGGCATGCTGTCTTTGAAAGTAAATACGACTACAGCAACTTTTTCTTTTGTAGCAACATTCCGGCATTTTTTGAAACATGTGCTTTCTTAAGCAGTCCATGGCCCACTAACATCAACCCTTATCCCTGTGAAGGGGGATTAAAAACTCAACAATGTGCTTCTAGTTATCACTAAAAACGATTCAGAAGAGAAAATTGCCTGAAAATAATTTTGATTCTGTAACTGACTCAGCAATCTGTCTGGCTTTTATACTGAAACATTAACAGGCGCTACAATGGGGACAGTCCTCACTATTGGTTACTTCTCACTCATAAGCAGAGCTGTGGGTTCCCTCGCTGCCAAAGCAGGAAAGCTTTCCTTAAAAACATTATTTTCGGTCAAACGTGACCTAATAACAGACAGAGAAGTCCTTTTAACAACAGAAAATGTGGGTAACCATCTTGTTTTCAACAGAGGGACAGTGCTGGACAGGACCACATGCTCAATATAAATGTATACAGTTCTACAGTCAACACCGGTCGATGAATGACCAGATGAAATACTTCGAGTGTGTTCTGTGTTCTCAACAATCGATCTCAATCTGCAGTCGAAGCTTGTTGTTGTGTGATGTGAGCAATAGTCTAGTAGGTCTGTTGAAACCTCAGACCTACAATCAGGCCTATATAGTTAGTCAAACATTTCTATGCTTATATTTCTGCTTAAAATGGTAAAAATACCGCAGCTCTCAACAGCAGGAATAAAGCACTGCCTTTATATTGTATGGCGCTTATTTATTTTTTTTTACTCTAAAAAGGGTTAATTGTGCACAAGTTCTTTGACCCCTCTTTAAAAGTATCCGCGCTCAGAGCAGTCACATTCCCCCGTTAGAGGAATCTGACACCTCTGCGCCAGCACCTTTGCTCGACAAAGGCTATGTACCTGGCTATTTCCACCACCGCTGCTGCTGCTGACAAGGAAATCGCACATTAATCTGCAACAATTTGACAGAGCACCGCATGCAAGAAAGAAAAAATAAACTGGAAATGGGGGAATGGAAGAACAACACACTACTGCAAGAGATGCAAAGCTTGGGGGACCGCCGGATTCACAAAAACCACCCAACCAAGAGACGTGTCGGCATCCACGTGAGCAGCCATCCAAGGCAATCCAACATTTAACCAACAAGCTGTCGTACTTTATCACTGTGATCCCATGTTGTATTAGGGAATTGGCATGAAGCATAAAAATGTGGCTGACAAACGTAACATTTAAATGCCCTAATTCGTGAGCTATTCATTCCTAAAAAAAAACACTATACAGAAAACAAGTCATAAGATAAACTAATTATTACGGCTTTTAAAAGGGGTGATAAAAGTATCTGCTCGTCTATGGGTATCAGGGGCAGGTGTGTGTCGGGATCGTTTAGAGCTCACACACTCACCGGCGGTCCTGGTTCTCCCTTTAGTCCAGGTGCTCCAGCCAGCAGTGAAAACTGGGTAGGTTCCAGGTCAAATGCTTGGAAACCATCTGTTGCAGCTGGAGTAACTGGAATAAGCGAGACATCCTGCACGCTGGTCACTTTTGGCTCAGGTTTCTTTGCAGCTACTGTGGTCAGCTGCTTTTTATGGGGAAGGTAGGCGTTTGAAGGAGACCCCTGTGTGAAAGCAGCTGTGGTCTGGAGGTTTGGCTTCATCTCGGATGCTCTGGTGGAAGCAGGTAAATCCATACTTTCGCCAGAAGGTTTCTGAGAATTAGTATCTCTGTGCTTTGTGTTCTTTCCTGCACTGCCATGGGAACTTTGTTTGGGGTTTGGTGGTGCTGCGCTGTTCCTAAGAGATGTAGAAGCAGTTTGAGTGGGAAACTTAAACGGACTTTCCAACCCTGGATGAACCGGTGGAGAAACAGACGCAGCACCAGGTTTTGGAGAGCCTGGAGTCTGATACATAGATGTTTTGTTCAGCATCAGCGAGCGGTCGGCTGGAACAGGATTTGTAGTCCTGATGCTTTCCTCAGTCAAGGCCAGAGTAGGTCTCAGATGGGCCTTTTCGGATATCTCCGTCAATGACAGTGGAGTTATATGAGTGACAGTGATGTTTGGGTCAGTGGAAAACAGAGGTAGCAGGGGCGGAAACACGGGCCGATACGTGTCGGCTTCTCTGCAATGTTTCTTAATGTAATCACAATAGTTATGAGCTGCCTTAGCAGAGGGGTAAATGTCAAACTGACAGATGGCACCTTCAAACGGCACCGAGTTGTGGTTCATTTTGCCCAGGAGGAAAGAGCCCTCGGCATCCAGAGCCTCCTCTGTTTTAGAATGCAAATCTGCACGGACGCTTTTCTCTCCACAAGAAGTGTGTAAGAACACCCGGTGGCCTTGGATATCCACGGCCAGACTATGCCACCGGCCATCGTGGACATCATAGTCGAAACTCACAGAGCTCCTCGGTCCCACGTGTACCAGGACCCTTCCGGGTACAAACTGCACTCCAAGCTGCACTTTCCTTTTCTTAGACAGAACCGAAAAAAGAAAAGCGCTGTTGATGCGATGAACAGACAAGCTGAGGACCAGCGAGAGGTTGATGGGGCTGTAGGTAGCAGGGATAACACTGCGCAGAGGCACCTGGATGCGTGCCCTCGGGGTGAGGATAACTCCAGACTTGAAGGGGATGACGCCATTATGGATGGAGCGAGCGCCTGGAGATGGAGGCCCGCCTGCCCTTCGCCCAGAAAGTCCAAGCTGCTGCAGAACATCCACATCTTCAGAGAAACGAAAAAGGACAGAGTTTAGAGACTTTTAGCTTTGAAGATTTAAAGCATCTAGGGATACTAAACAGGAATTCACTTTCTCTTACAATACCCTACTATCATGATTTCTAAGCTTACATCACACAAGGCTTTTTTTCACCAAATAACTTTAATTCAACACTTAAAGGCACAGACTACAAAAGGATTTACAGAAGGGCATAACAAGGGAAAGATTACAATATATAAATGTCAAAATTAAAAGGGAAAAAGAAAAAGCTAATTGCACAACACATTATCACTTTATATGTGCACTTAATAAGCTACTTAATTTGTATAAGACACCTATTAACAAACCTCCCACGGTGGTGCACTGATATGCATCAAAGTATAAACTTAAAAAACAAAAAGGTGCAATAATATAAGTGATATTTATGTTGTGATGCCAAGCTGGGAGTTTACAAGTTCAAAAGTTGGACTCGTGGAAATCCTGAGGCAAAAGCAATTTAAAAAGACTGCATACAATTTCCGTTAGGGCCACACATCAACATCTAGTTCTGCGATTGCCGCAAATGATGTAATCGTTACATCATTCTTAATTAGAACAATCTCGGGAAACGGAGGGTCCCCGGAGAGGACAGTTTTTAGTGCAGAGACAGAAAAGCCTTTTCTCTTTATTTGGTAATGTCTGTTGATTAAAAACGGTCGCTCTGACAGGGGCTCGAGCTTGTGAGAACACACTGCAGTGTTTTCTGCAGGTTTTAATTGCTACTTGCATCTCATGGGAGGGAGATGTTGTTTACAGTGTTGTGTGTACTGTATATCGCTCCTAATTGGATCCACACCTTGGTGTAAGTTTCACTGAATCCACATCTCACTGTATCAAGAAACAGCCTTTACATCAAGAGTGTTCCTTACAATGAATGTCTTTTCCTTTCTAGGTTGGGACAGTGAATTGACATTATTTATTATTTCAAAAGAAGTACATTTCAAAGTTGTGGAAATAAATCGTGTTTTCAACCTCTAAATCATCTCTCAACTCCAATAAATGATGTCCTTTGCAACCGCTTAACCCAACACGGTGGTCCAAAACCCCAAGCTGAGAACCACTGAAGCAACAGCACCAAGGTATGCTAAATCTAGGGTATTACTTTCACAAGCATAACACTGAGCACTCTTAGAAGTTCAATCTGTTTTTGGTTCGAACATCCAAACAGACTGGAAATGTTCCCATTATCATACCATTGTCTTTTGTTAGGCAACGGTGCAAGTCAGCAGAAATGTCAAACAAAAGCTTCTTGTTTAGTTTAGCAAGGTTGGAAAATAACGGAGAATTGATCATCTCCGGCCAATCAGCATATCCTGAATGCAGTACGGTAATCCTCTCAGTGCGCCCAACGTCAAATATAGATCTCAAATATTCGTCCCCCTTTCCAGACTAATAGAAAACAAATGTGGGCAAGACTAAAATAAACTCCGAAATGATTAATTACGGCTCCGCCGAGGAGAAACGAGTATGGACACTAGATATGTTAGGAGGGAAACCCTGCTCAGTGTGTGCAGGCGGTGGGAGGTAAGTTCGTTGAAAAGCCCACACATGGAAGAAAAAACATCAAACAGAAAGCAGCTGAATTTCCCAAATAGCACTCATTTGAATTGTTAATACAGAATGAGGAAAGCACAATTGCTCTTTCATTTTGTAATTTGTGATCTACTTGCACGGCTTCCTCCTTGCATATGTAAATCTAAGTGGGTAGACTGGCCGCCTAAGGCTTTTTGTGACCTCCTGATGATCTGGGGAGCAGAAAAAAAATAAGACATCCTGGAGACAAAGCAGTGCTAAAGGACACAGCTTTTCTCAAGGAGCAGGCATGTGCACACTAAAAGCATTGCCACTATTAGCATGTCGCGATCCTGCAGCGTCTTCACAGTACAACTCTTGCAGTGGAGACAAAGAATAGAAATAGATAAAAGAGACTTTTACACTTCATTTGTTAATTCTGGTTCAACTGGTTCTTAACATTTAATAGATAACTCACAACATGTGTTTACAGAAATATGATGAAGGTCTTTCAAAAACTCTCTCTACGCTGTTTCTCAGGAAACAGGGAGTGAATTGCTGGCCTCTGTCTCAGCACATTAATACATTTACTGGCCAGCGGGTACCAAAGGCTCTGAAACGCATTCAAAAGTTGTCTCAGTAAAACTTTGCCCATTCCACATTAAAATTAATGAAGTTTTTTCTTAAAAGGTCTCAGTGAGCAATGGGACGTGACAATTGCTTACATCAATAAGCGCATTCCCAGGGTGTATGTCTTCATGTTATTATATATGAATTATTTACTATCATGGCTATTATTCAAATGCTTTGCTTTCTAACCCCAGGACTGCCGGTTTGAGTCCCAGCACTGACAGCACCGAGCCACCATCTGGAAGGAGACTGGTATTACATCTACGGTGACATGCCGAGCCCCCAAATCTGCCCCTGGGCACTGTGGCTGACCTTGATCAGGCCCTGACCCTTCTGAGGAAAATGTGTAGGCAGTTTATGCACAGGTACCTGTGCAAAAAGACTACTTTTATAAGTCATTGACAATTATGTCATAGCAGCATAACTCAAAAGACAAGAAGTAGAAGTGGCAGCCAATGTGGAAGCATCTGGTGACTGCAGATAGAGGAAAGGGTGCAGTACATCAATCCTGGATTGAGTATGGCCAGCACAACTAACAACCAAACAACAAACAAAAAATTGCAGTCACTAATTTTAACTGGAAGTTAAACAAGCAGACAACATAAAGTATTCTTTATGTATCTTACAAATCATGCAAGACCCGTCTGCAGATTTCTATACCAGCAGAACAGTTTTTCCAGTGCACTCTGCTGTAAGAGACACACTTATAGTCTCACTGGAATCTGAGAGTTTGCAAATGAACACATCCTTGCATGTAAAAAGCTCAGCAGTCATCACTGGAGGAAAAATATCAACTGATGAAGAGTAACTGCCAGAAACAGTTATCACAGAGAGCAGTGACATTATGCAAAAGGCATCTAGAAACCGAAAAAAGCTCTGATTGAATAAGATCTGGTAGGTTTTGATTGACAGCTTAATCAGACAGCGTGCTGATGAGGGTCTTTAGGTCGTGTAAGAGGAAGCTGACTGCAGCAGACATCAAGACGCAGCCAAATGTGAGTCAAAATGAGAAAGAGAGCGCTTCAACTTTGCAGAGAAGACTTTGGGAATCGGGGCTGACCGGTCATGTAACATCTTGGAAACCTTTATTAAGAGACAGGCATGTTAGGGCTAAGAGACAAATGAGCTGAACTGCTACAGAATGGCAAAGGGTTTGTTGGTTCATCGGGCCATTTGAAATTAAATCTAACAAAATAAACACTTATGAAATTACATATTATTGTAAAATACATCTATATTTTCTTCACATTTTGTGGTATGATACAATTAATTCCCTACTTTAAGCAAAATTGTCAAAATACTTGTTTTTTTAAATATTTTTACTGAAAGTGTGGGATGTAGTGAGAGCAGAGTGTGATGTCTCTCGTGCTCAATTTGTGCAGAAAACAATTGCAAGAATCGAAAGCCATATTTTGCAGGGCGTCAGCAGTTTCTATCTAATCCAATTCAACTGTTTGGTACACAACATGAGTGGCCAATCTCCCACAAAGGCTCAATATGCTTTCCAGAGAAGAGCAAACATATTGAATCAGAGTTCTGGCGTTGCTGGGTCAAATAGCTATGCTGACAGAGGTACAGAAAATGGAAACTGTAGATGCTGATCACGTCGGTCATGGATAATCCCTGGATAACTGGGATAAACAAGGTGGCCATGTTGGGGTAATGTATTTACTTACAGTGGTTATTTTCTTTATTCATTTTGTTAACTTTCTTTAACTATCAAACTTTATATAATGATAAGATTATATAGTTTAGGATCTGGATATTCTCACTGAGATGTAGTGCACAGGACATACCTGAAAGTGTCACTAACATCCCATAAAATCTATTTTAATTTCCCCTTTCCCGCAGTGTTTATGAGGCACATTTGTGACAAACCCAAGTGGTTTTTCATGAAAAGAAGAACCAACGTTCAACCCATGTCCTCAAGGTGCTTACCTTGTGCTTGTGCTAGCCTTAGAGGGCAGGTGCAGCAGAGTATAGTCCAAAGAATCAGAACTCTCCTGAAGAAAGATTAAAAAAAGGGTTAAAAAATGATGGCAGATAGTCGAGGCACAGATGATCTAGGAGATTTTTCTTTACAATGCATTCATGTTTTCATTGTTTAGTCTCTAAAATGTCAAAGCCGATGATAAATTCCCAGCAAACATATGTTAGCCTTTAATTTCTTAGTCTGATCAGAAGCCAACAACATTTCTGTATGCTTTAATTCATTTATTCATTCATTCAAGTCTTCATAATGATATGAAACAAAGAAAGTCAAGATGATCTTTGCGTGCAGAAGCTGTAACCAATAAATGGAACTAATTGGCTCATTTATCAACTAATTGTTTCTAATTAATTCCTGACTCGTCTATTCAAAACTCAGAAGTTGCAAAACATAGAACAAGTTATAACATGTAAAGATAAAATAAACATGCCATAAACTCCTGTACACCCACCCACCACCGTGATCAGACCTGATGCAGAGCAGCAGCAGCCGCCCCGCTTCGTTCAAAGCGTCTAACATCTGTTTCAAGACAACAGGCTTTGTCTTATCTTGCTGCCTGACACGATAAGCTGCTACTCAGCAGGGATGGACGAGTGCTCCCACAAGACAAAGCAAAGAGAAACACTGACCTTAGAATATAGTAACATGTCTCACACGCCAACGCTGCCTTTCATCTGCAACATGTGACCTTTTCAATAACTGAGACGAACCGCCTTGATTATAGCTTGTGATGCACAGTGTTCGACCGCAGGTGTCGAAAGGGTTTCATGAATCTAAAAAAGGTCCATGTAATTCTTCAACTGACGGGACAACAGTAACATTTATCATCTCATGTCAGCCATTAAACACCATTGATTTTTCTGACATTTATTTCTCAAGACAAGCGATTAGAGGAGCTTTGATTGCTCAGGCGTAGAAATGATATGGCTCTAATGGTGTTAAATTATCTCTAAATTATAACGTCAGGTTTTTTGCACTCTAGGTGCTAAAGAGGTGGTTGTATGCAGTGCATAAAACTGGACGCCTGATGAGCAAGACATGCTTGAAGGGAAACCCGGCTCAGTGACAAGCGCCATAATGAAGGCCGTTACAGGAAAAAAGCGTTGACATTTGTGGTTTTCCAGAGAGCCGCAAAAAAACAGCCACTGGTCAGCCGCTGACACACTGACTGCTGGCTGAAGCTTTTTCTAAGTTTTCCTCCCTTCTCTTTACGACATTAGCATTAGGGGGTGTGCACTGCTTTGGGACCAAGGCTCTCGTATGTCCAGCAGGGTTATATGATGCAACAATTTGGACTTTTACTTCCCCTCCTGTTGGGACAGCTGGCCAACCAGCTGAGTGAGATGCACAGCAGGGGGGTGGGGGGGGTGGGGGGGGGTGAGTGTCTCCTCCTCTCATACATCTCTCTCAAATCAGCCCCAGATCATTTGGCAGCTCATTCTGATTCAAGCTGAAGAGACACAGCTCAGGAGAACAGTACAGCAGACAACACTGGCTTCCACTGAGCTGTGAGAACATTCTTTCCATAAGCTGAATCTGAAACCTATCAAAAACAATACAACTTGTTCAAGTATATAACTAACTAAATATTCAAAATGTGAGCTGTATATATGTTATTACATTTAACAAACTCATCAACGGGCTACTTCTGTAACATAATACAACTTATATCGATGCTAGAAACCGCACGCAGTCAGACGGACACAACACGCAGGTGAGGTCGAAGAGCACGTGAAGCTCTGGAACCTGACATCCCATTCAAACCAGAGAGAGAAAGAAAAACCGTTTTGTTTGAATGTATCGACTCACCCCCCGACTCCAGTGGTTTTGAGTTTGGAGTACGGGGCATTGTCCGGCTCCATAGCGGTTACTTCATTCTTTCTTGGGAGTTTTTACTACAGTCCGGACGAGGCAGAAGTGTTTCCATTCCAGGTGCTCCGCGAGGAGTGGACGTGCCAGGGAAGACAAAATGGCACAACAACAAATCAAACCGTGTGGAGGTCACCAGCCGCGAAAAGCCTGCTTCCTGTCATCGTCTCGTCTCGTCGCGTCCCTGTGGTCTCCTTCCAGAAGATGACACCGATTATTTAAATGTTTTTAAAGACGCTCCGGGGAGCTCCACCTGTGCGTTTCCCCGCGTCTCTTCCTTCTTTCTTTCGCGCGTTTTGTAACGTAACCAGCAATGAACGTCAAGTCCAGTCCAGTCCAGTCCAGTCTTCTTTCCCGGGGAGCCGTTGCAGGACAGGATGACGACCTCCGTTGTGTGTGTGTGTGTGTGTGTGTGTGTGTGTGTCGACTTCTCAAAATGAAAGTTTATTGTGGACTGAGGAAAATCTTAAGAACCGGGAAGGGGGAACACCTCCCTCTGTCGAGGGAAACACGTTTGTAGCAGAGACGGCTCTTTGGGCTGAAGGTGTGTCTTTTTCTGGGGGGGGGTGCAGGACCCTCTCAGATTGCACGTGAAGGTGTAACATCAAAGTGCCGTGTTGTCGTGTGTGGTGATACATGAATGAACACACCCGTGGATGAGTCAGCCACGAGCAGCCTGTTGCATCTAGAGTCTCTTCAGGGCTGCAGCAAGAAGTAGCCCACTGAGGCTCCGTCCCCCCCGCAGGAAACTTGACGTTTTGTTTCACATTTCACTACTTACGTAAAAAATTAAACCACAGTTTTCACAAAAGACATTTCAACGTGTCACAGTAGGACAAGCACAGGTGAAAAATGATCCAATAAATGTTGGTTGGATTCCATTCAGCTGCTTCAGTTTCAGTGGCCCTGTGTTGTGCAGGCGGGCTCTCCGTCATGTCTTACCGGGGCTACTGAATAGAACAGACTGGTTAATGTTGTTAAAAGCATGGTGCACGAGAAGAGTCCTGGTGTGTGTTCTCAAAGTTACAAATTATGTTTTTCCTAAAAATAATCCAGTTAGAAAATTCAGAATTTTGATTATAACATAATTTAAAAAATACTTTGGACTTAAGATTTAGATAGAGATGTTTATCAGAGGTTGATATTTATATTTGAGAGTTGGAAAATCGGATAACACGTTGTCCATTGATAATTATATATATATATATATATATATATATATATATATATATAAAATAATTATAGAGCAAAAAAATTT
>JAVQJD010033764.1:0-49566 GCA_036023655.1 Nannoperca australis | reverse complement strand
AAAAACTGTCCTCTCAGCTTGTTTTGCCTGTTTGTAAATGGTGTGTTTGTGTGTGTGTGTGTGTGTGTGTGTGTGTGTGTGTGTGTGTGTGTGTGTGTGTGTGTGTGTGTGTGTGTGTGTGAGAGAGGGAAAGAGAAAAGGAGGCATGCGAAGAGAGAAAGAGACGTAGGGAGGGAGAAAGAGAGAGGCGAGACAGAGCTGTTGAGCCACTCACTTCACAGCAATTTAGGTCATGCTAAACAAATGCTATACTAAAGAAGCACAGACAAATAGCCTTGAAGTGATTTCAGCATCTTCAGAGGCTATACGCTGTGTGGACATCACAGTGTAGTGACTCAGAATAAAAGAAGCTGCAAACATGCAGAGATGTCTCTGTGCAGCACATGCAGGTGTGAGGTAAATTTCACCAATCATCCCTGGGAGGGCAGACCAAATTCTATTTCATGTAGGAATATTGAGTGAGTGGTTGTTTTGTTATGCATTAGTTCCCCATTGAAATACATGTATGGAAATCCCTCTATCATCAAGACACAAGTGGTGCATCACAGCGGTATTGTACTACACTCTCTCACAAGTCAAGGAAAAATGTACAGCAGATGAAAACAAAGAGCAGACAGCAACAGAAAAGATGCTGCACCTCCAGGCTTCTGACAGTGGAACTCTTTGTGGGATTATCTAAAAAGACATATTTATATTTTAGATATCCTGCTGAAGACTGCCTTGCTGTCAAAACAAGGGTTTTGTAAATATTTATGGTTCTTTTTTTCAAATTGCATTTTGCAGATTTTGTTTTGATGCAGAACCTTTTCAGTAACCAAGGATTAAAGCAATATTGTCTTGTGCTCTCATATATGTACATCATATCATTCAACATGATTATGTTATTTAGGATTAGCATTATAGTATGTGCAAACGGTGACATTATGTTCAAATGCACTATAAGTAAAAAAGCATCATTCTCTCTGTAGATTGTCAGTAGTCTCCAGATTGACTTGCATGTTTACAATAAAAAAATAAAATGGGATGTGTACACAATTCCGGCAGAAGGAGAAAAACAAGTCTGCGACAATATGAATAAAATATGTGAATTGCTTATGATTAGCATACTAATGACTAATCATCATGCTAATCAGTTCATTTTGTGGCCTCAAATTGCAGACTGGTGTTGAGAAATATGAGTCCCTGAAAAAGCTCAAAGAATTGCACAGAGATTACCAAGGCAGTTAAAACAATCATTTCAACTGCAGGTTATTAAAAAGTGTAGACATCAAGGGAAGAAATGGAGGGCAGGTTCATACAGTGGCCTGTCGTCATCCTCAGGAGGACAAAACTACAGCACTACTTGAGCCACATACAGAGGTTTTTTCTTTTACATTACATTTAGCTATATTCTCATGTGCTTTTCACTGTTTACTTGAGCTTATATTTAATAACCAAATTCAAAAACATTGAAGTGCTGGGTTGAATGTAATCTTTTGTGTTTTTATTTAGATCTTTAGGTCACTGTTATCTTTAAATAAAATGTCTCAACGTATTTTGGTAATGGAAGTATTTGGTTTGATGCTGGTTTTGCGGTGTCATGATTTTAATACAATAAAGAGAATTCTGTCCATTAAAAAAATTAACAAAAAAAATGGCAAGAAACCAACAGGAAATCTTTAGTGTCTTCAGCACCTTGGCCGCGAGCTTCGGCAAATAACTCTCCAACATTAAGATGATTTTACAACCAATGGGCCAGTAAAGACGGGCGACCCAAGCCTCAATCTCAGTCACATACTCTAAAGGCCATTACAAGAAAGGACAAGTAATCCCAGCCTAATGGAGCACGTACAGCACTCACAGGAGCCAAATACAAGCTTCGGACTGAAATTAAGAGACTGAGGGGCTGCTGGTGAAAAGGGCCAATGAGCTGAATCAAACCAAAGCTGCAGGTTTAGGAGGTCAGCTGGCCGAGCGTACATGTCACCAGCCTATTGGACATGCCTGTGTGCTCCATCAGCAGGTGTATAAATACGTGTCATGTTTCACACTCCATGTCCGCAGGGGCGGCCACCCAGATGGGATTTTAAATGCTACATTTCATGTGGTATCATTTAGTAGGTTAGTTCACCCCTCATTGGTTTGCCATCTGGTGCCCTCTCAGCCTGCAATAGGAACATTCACACTATTGGAGTCTAAATGCTCCTGATCTCACAGCATTTCCAGAAGTTTACACAGTCAGTGTGCACTCCCTCTACCTCAACCACTGGTAACATTAAAGAAAGTGCATCTGCATGTTCTGATTGGAATCTAACTGATGGCAGCTACAAGCATGAAAGGAAAGAAGAAAGCCTTCCAATGTAGAGAAGTTAGTAAAAGGGCAGACAAGTGGAAGCCGACGTGACATCACAGTTCACGCAGGAACAACAGCTGAGCTCGAGAAAAACTTGTGCTAAATATTCAAGCAAATCAAACAAGTGGGCCTATTTACGCGGGCTGTGAATCACTTACCGTTGCACTTCAACTTGACGAACTGCTCCTTAAAGAGAGGTTTCGTTCTTGTCTTTCACTTTCCTGATGGTTTCTTTTAGAAAAAGAAGAAAATAAAAATCCGCGACTGGATCCACTCTTCGCTGATTTTGCTGCATGTAAACATTTTTTTTCCAGCCCTGCGTGTTTTTTTTCATCTCCTCAATCTTTATATATTTTTTCTTTTCTATCTTCCATTTTTCTTTTTTCTTTTTTTTTTTAATTATGAGCTCATAGTCCACGAGTTTATTCGTCGCATATGATCGCCTCATTTGTGGAAGACGTCGGGCTTTGGACGATTACAGGCAGAGTTAGACAACCAGCCAATGTTCCCTCCCTTTATTGACGGGCTCCCTTTATCATAATTTGCCAGATTTGCGGACAGCCGCTGACTGGCCTCACCTTCCAAATATACGCGTTTGGACCTGATAATGCTGCTTATATTACCCTCCATATGTTTCCACTTTGCACCTCGACCATACATACATCACTGGAAGGGAGGAGGGGGGGCTCTTTTGGGGGGATGAGGGGTGTCACATTTTGTGTTGCTGGGCGCAGAGGCAATTACATATTTAAACAGTTGAGTCCTTACAGACTTTTTTAAAAAGCCCCAAAACTCACCAATATGTATCACTTTGAAATGGGAATGGTCTTCATTTTCAGCCAGTTTGAATGGATTGCAAAACTTGCTTGCCTATCTCTGAGAGGTCATGGCAAATAAATGTGAACACCTCATGATTGGTATTTATCAAAATGGAAGGAAAAGAGTAAATAACCTAAAATATTTAAAAGCAAACAAGCTGCAAGTGCGATGTCAGTGCAGCCTATATATGAGGATGAGGAGGAGGAGGGGGGGGCGACTTTGAGATGACATTGAGGCTGTGTAGATGGGAGTTGAGTCTCTGGTTGTTGATGTTAGACAGTCGCACAAGGCGAAGCGGCTGCTGCCCGTGTTGATTCAGCCTCCTCCTCCTCCTCCTCCTCCTCCTCCTCTTCCTCCTCCTGGTCTTCAGCACTGCTCCCCGCTGGACAGCTCCTGCTTGGACACCTCTAACGTTGCATGGTCCCTTTAAGTCTTTTAATGGAAGTAAAATCTATTTATGTTCCAAGAAATACTGGGAGTTTACAACTTCATCCACAGAAGGAATCTGCGGATACCTCGTTTCGAGATTTGTGGCAGGCAGCGTATCCTCGGCGGCACAGATCACAGATTCATTGTGAGTAAACTGGATGCTGAATTCTTGCGTCTGTCTGTGCGTGTGTTTGAACCCCCATACGAACGAGAAAAACGGTAAATGCACGATTCGCTTTTGAAATATATATTATTTGTATTGTCTTTGCAGCGAGTGTGCGAGTGTGATTAAATTGTGAATGAGGCTGTCAATATGTTGCTGGGGTCAGTGTATTGACTGCATGATGAGCTCTGCACCCACCTGCTGTAGCCAATTAAATGCAGAATTGATTACTGTTTGCTTGTGTATTGGATGGTGCAAATGTGGAGACGCACTCTTCTGCGTTGATAAACGCGTTTGATTCTCGTTTAATCGGATAGAATGAGGTGGCTGTGTGTGCAGCCTGATGCGTAAAGCTTTTACGCATTGGACATCCCTTTGTCTCCACTATGCGTTTTGTGTTCCAGTTTGTTTGAGACCTCTCTGTATCCCCGCTGTTTGCAATTCTGTGTGTGGATAACTGTTAGGAGAATCTGTAGGTGGTAATTGGTGGATTCCACTTCATTATGTTTAAATCTCATAGGCTATTTGCTATTGCTACGGTGCGTCTTGCGCTTGAAGTGCATGCTTTGGATCCTGTAATTTGTCTTAAAGTTTTCCTTTTCCGTTGATGTTATCAGTTTCCTTTTTCTTTTTTTTTCTTTTTGGCTGATTTAATTGCCGACTTTGTTTAGGCTACCGTGTGTGCTGATCTGGTTTTGGCTGCTGTTAATTTACGCGCAATCTGTCGTCTGTGTTTTAGTTATGGGAGCAAGTCCAGCATGACTTTGCCATCGATGGTTTATTTGGTGTTTGTTGAGTCTGAAATGAATGAAAATTCTGTCGGGGAGCCAAATGTTCATGAGATGCTTTAGTCTGCGTTTCTAAGTGCACGTTTCAGTAAAACAGTGTGTGTTTGATTTTAATTGATATTATTGATTTGGACCTGCCGAGGAGTAGATGAAATCAGTGCAAAAATATGTCCATATTAGCCTCACAAGTACCCACATGTTCAGCGCCTCCTGAAAAACAACCAAATGCTCTATTCACGATTCCAGGTTAACGGCGACTGTGCACAGGCTTCATCTCCAGACATTTGGTCCAAAGGTTAGGTCTAATAACCGCGAAGCTGCTGTCTACGTGGACTGGTGCTGAAGCCTCCCGTCCGACTGCCAGGACCTCTGCCAAATCCAGAGACATGGCGACGAACGGCACCAAAACGGATGGACAAGTCACAGAACTGAACGAGGTGGCCACTAATAATGACAAACCCAAATCACTGGACGTGAAACCCGAAAAGCAGAAAAAGGAATTGCCCAAAAGAGAAACATGGGCGGGCAAATTTGATTTTCTCCTGTCGTGTGTGGGTTATGCAATTGGACTGGGAAACGTATGGAGATTTCCCTATCTCTGTGGGAAAAACGGTGGAGGTAAACATTATTTTCACAGCTAATTTAAGCAAACTGCACGGCCCATTCAGCTCCACGATGCACATAGTCGAGCTTACCTAATTGACCGTAACGATAACATGAAAATAATGAATTTCACCTACATGTGCAAGCCCAATTAATTGACGTTGTGTTGTGGTGTTTAAAGTCGGTGCAGTTTTTGCCAAAGATTGGTCATTTATTAGCGCATAACTTGATCTACTTTTGTCCATCCAGGAGCCTTCTTGATTCCCTATTTTTTGACTCTCGTATTTGCTGGGGTCCCCTTGTTTCTACTGGAATGCTCCCTTGGTCAATACACCTCAATTGGAGGGCTTGGTGTGTGGAAACTGGCTCCTATGTTTAAAGGTATACCTCACTTAAACTAAATATTTATGGACAAATGTGTCTTGATACTTGACCTGTCAAAATATGTATGGTGTTTCACAGAAATAATTGTAACTATCAGGATTTATGGAGGCAACACAACACACATATCTAATGATAGTTTTACTGCACTCCCTAATTCATTTCTGTATGATAGGTGTGGGCCTTGCAGCAGCTGTCCTGTCCTTCTGGCTTAACATTTACTACATTGTAATCATTTCTTGGGCAATTTACTACCTGTACAACTCCTTCACCACTGTAAGTATTACACACTGTACTCACGTGATTCATAAAAAGCCAAAACCAGCATAGGGTCAAGGTTGTTATATCAGTTCATTAGGAATGACATTAGGAATGGCCTGTGATATTTGTAAGAAATTTCAAATCCTGAAATGTGCTAAGGAGAAAAAAAAACACTGTCATTTTTGTTTTTTTTTAGGAACTTCCATGGAGCTCATGTAACAATCCATGGAACACAGAGAAATGTTATACAAACCACTCCATTGCAGATACCACCAATCTCACCAGTGCAGTGGTGGAGTTTTGGGAGTAAGATATTGACTGCTTTCTCTCGCTTTCACAACAGTAGAGCTTTAAAGTATCCTGCATGCATCCCCAAGATAAAAGACAGCTTCCTCTGCTGCATTCTTATTTCACTGTGTGTGTATATAGTCTTATTGTTCCTCGCCCTGACATATAGGCGCAACATGCATGAAATGACTGATGGCTTGGAAAAACCAGGCCAGATTCGAGTGCCATTGGCAATAACACTGGCCATCGCCTGGGTCCTTGTGTACTTCTGTATCTGGAAAGGGGTTGGCTGGACAGGCAAGGTAAGATGTTTGATACCCAGGTTTGGGTTTCCAAGACCTCTTATACTATTCTGGTTCCCAATAAGGAGTAGTATGTGACAGCTATGCAATATTAATCTGTCTAATATTGCCTCATCAATCATTTAGATTGCTGTCAGCATTGTCCAGATTGATTTTAAAATAAGAAAAGAGACATCAAACACTTGTGTTGACTAATCCTATTCTGCCTCATGGTGGCTCCTCTAATTCCAATTCTCCTGACACATTGTCTGCACTGAGTGTGGATTCATGATAGGAGGAGCAACAAACAGCCATACGCTACAATCTGGTTTTGTCCTCTCCCTTCACTTGGAGCAGTTTCCCTCCCTTGTGGTGCCACATTTCGAAAAGTCTAGTGCATCACGTGACCATGGCAAATAAAATTTGTTTTGGTCACAAAATACCCCATCCCCCTGCACATTTTGCTCACAAATTGCTTGCACAGTGTCATAAATGTTTCCCTCCCTGGTGGGAAGGAGCTGGTTCGAAGTGAAGCTGCAGTGATTTCTTTGCGGGATATTTGGTCTTTTTATCTGTTTTGATTTTGTGTCGGCACAAAGAGATAGAAGAAAATAAATCTAGAAAATCTTTACAACCCTCATGAAAATGTTTGAATTGTGGGTGAATTTCAAATGTATGCATCATAAATTTACTTAAGATGCAATGGTGTTATCCTGCTGATAACTGTGTCACATTTTATAGGTCGTTTACTTCTCCGCTACATACCCCTACTTCATGCTGTTTATTCTCTTCATCCGTGGGGTGACTCTACCTGGAGCTAGAGAGGGAATTCTGTTCTATATCACCCCTGATTTTGAAAAACTCAAAGAATCAGAGGTAATGACATATTGTGATATGATTCATACCTATGTGCTGCATGTCTGAGTGAGCAGAGCTCGGCCTCAAGCAGCTAAATGCTTGTGTTCCTTTGTCAGGTATGGCTTGATGCAGCTACCCAGATCTTTTTTTCCTATGGATTGGGACTGGGGTCACTTATAGCTCTGGGCAGCTATAACCCTTTCAATAACAATGTTTACAGGTAAGACTGGTGGAGAATTCTGCTGAATTTAATATATCAGAGCAAATTGTAATAGCTGAAGTGATTAAATAGTTGCTATTTTACTATATTATATGCCCCTATTCAATGGTTCTTGGCAAGAGCCTTTTATTAATGTGAGTTGCTAGCATGAATATAATAACAATCTAAGGAGAAGGCTGTTTCTTGCAGTCGGAATGCGTGCTAGAGGAGAAAAAAACAACTATGACTGCAAAGCCTGAGTGTTTTCTCCAGCAGCCCCATAGTTCTAGGTCACATAAACAATCAGTTACATAAAATAGTTGCATGCATTTTGTGTCCTTGTTTCAAATGGATCTATCTTTGTACATCTATATCTATGAATATATATGTGTATGAGAAGTATTTATTTTTTCGTTATGAGTTCTTAAATGAAATATGTTTATGTCATAAACAATGAACATTTTGTTTTTTTCAAAACATCTGTATGATTAAAAGGAATTAATAGCAGTGATGCATTTTCACAGCTACTCTTTCAGACCTCAGCCTCTCCTGTGTGGACTGTTTGGAGGGAAGATTAATACAGGAAAGAAAGAAAGAAAAAATAAACAGAGTCAACTTAAGTTTTTGACAACAGGCCTTTTTTTTTATATTTCCTCTCCCCAGAGACTCCATCATTGTGTGCTGCATCAACTCATGTACCAGCATGTTTGCTGGCTTTGTAATCTTCTCTATTGTCGGCTTCATGGCACATGTGACAAAGAAAGACATTGCCGACGTAGCAGCTTCAGGTAACTACAGATCGCATGTATGCCTTCTTCTGTAATGGTTCTGCACGAAAAATTTTCACTGCCATTGATGCTGACTGCTAAACACAGCTTTTGTCATCACTTCTATGTGAATTTGTGTGTTTGCAGTCATGTCAGAGTGCTATGAGAATAACCCTGATAAAATATGATTTTTCTATTTACTATCCAGGTCCTGGTTTAGCTTTTCTAGCCTACCCGGAGGCTGTAACCCAGTTGCCTGTGTCTCCTCTCTGGGCCATTCTGTTCTTCTCCATGCTGCTCATGCTGGGGATAGACAGCCAGGTAAGGGGCTTGGAGATGATCTGCACATGGGCTGACCTAAATATTTAAAATGCAGGTACATATCGTGCAGGTCACCCCTGCTCTCCGCATGATAAGCATGCAATTTGCTACATGTGGACAGATATAGCTGAGCTTTGACAAGGCTTTTTTAAATACACTTTTATCACCTCCATTTGCCCACAGGTTTCACTGTGTGCGATTCTTCCTTTTGTGTATGATATTTAGGTTTGAATGAGGCCACAGAGACTAGGGGGAAAATGTATATCACAGCTACATACTGGTTATGACCAGCAGCACTTCAAAATAAAAGGCATTTATTATAACTCTATTCTAAATGTCATTGCAACTGAGCGTTTGCATAACAGAGCTATTATCAAAATGGCCTCCAAGAAGTGGATGCTTGGTCATTCAGAAGATTACGTTAGTGTTTTTGTCCCATGCTTTGGTGCACACGGCAATTCTTTGTCATTTGTCATCATCAGTCAGCCTAAGCACTAAAATAAAACTTCTTTGGGGAAGAATATATTTTGCTAAATATTCACAGGCCTTTACATGCTATGAGATAAAAAAAAAAAAAAGAAAGATCAATGTACTGTACATATTAAAAACATATTTGTGTTAAAGAACATAAAAGCAGTTGCAAATTGTGCACATATACACACTAATGCTGGTTCCATGATTCTGTCCTGCAGTTCTGCACTGTTGAAGGCTTCATCACTGCTCTGGTAGATGAGTTTCCCAGAGTTCTTAGGGGTAGACGAGAGATCTTCATCGCAGTCGTCTGTCTGGTGTCCTATGTGATCGGACTTTCAAACATCACACAGGTACAGCAGGGCAGCTCTCTTATGTTACCTGCAGACTATTAATGGTACAAGATTAAACAAATTAATAATAGTATTGAAAGATGTAATTAAAAGATAAAAGTAAAATCTATGCATCTATGTAGTGGGCCAGAGGCAATTAAAATTTTCACTTGTTCTCTTAATGTTGTGCTGTATCCGCGAGAGTCTTTTAATAACACTCACACACCATTTTTCTGTAACCAGGGTGGAATATATGTGTTCAAACTGTTTGACTACTACTCTGCCAGTGGGATGTGTCTGCTGTTCTTGGTCTTCTTTGAATGCATCTCCATATCCTGGTTCTACGGTGTGTATCGTCAACGTTTTCATGCAATATAGCGAAACGGAACAAAATTATGATTAAATAAATTGCATTTTTCTTTACGATTCAAAAAATGACGGTAGTGAAATGTCCCATGTAGGAAAAGTTGGGGTAAATATGAAGGTTAGAAAACAATATTTGCGCAGCTTCAAACGCTGTTCAGCCTCAAGGTCATGAGCACTCATGTGTTCCACCTCACCATCCTCATCATCATGCATGGCAGACCAGCAGCAAATTGAAATAAATTGGATATGAATATTTTGATCATAGATTCATTTGTCTCGCAGGTGTGAACAAGTTCTACGACAACATCCAGGAGATGATTGGCTACAGGCCTTGCATGTGGTGGAAGCTGTGCTGGGTTGTGTTTACCCCTCTCATTGTTGGTGTGAGTACTCTGAACTAATACAACAGTACATCTAAAGTCATGCCATGAAAAATGAAACAATGAATAAAGTCAATATTACCTGCCTGCAGCCATGTCAGGCTGAGACAGTGCTGCCTGTAGTCAGTGGTGTCAGGATGTATAAAGCGTCTCATGTCTCCCACAGGGGGTGTTCTTGTTCAGCGCCATACAAATGGTTCCTCTCAAAATGGGAGACTATGTGTTCCCAGGCTGGGGTCAGGGAGTGGGCTGGCTCATGGCGCTGTCCTCCATGGTTCTCATACCAGGATACATGATCTATATGTACCTTGGACTCAAGGGTACTTACAAAGAGGTAAGACGTGAATTATCTGTTGGGTTTTTTCAGTGACAGGTTTTGCTAGCTTGTGAAGCTAGACTTTTAGCTTAAGATCTATTCTGACTCTGTAACTTAACATACCCTTTCTCTTATGTAATTCACTTGCGTTGTGTTTCTCTCCCAGCGACTTCGGATAATGCTTCAGCCTCCTGCAGTTGTCAGGCGACCTCAGGAGAACGGTCCCGAGCAGCAGGCGGAAACCAACACCGCTAACCTATCCAGCCCCGCCAATCCAGCCAATCCCACTAGCCCTGCCAATCCAGCTCCCGCAAACCCTTCCAGCCCCACCAATCCGGCTCCTGTCAACTCAACCAGCCCCGTGACCCCCGCTAACCCGGCTCCACCGCCAGCTCATCCAGCCACCGCCACTAGTCCGATTAACCCGGCAACTAGTCCCACCGCCACCATCACCACCACCACCACCACGGCCAGTCCAGCTAACCCCACCACCACAACTGTTAGCCAAACCAGCCCACCACCCAACCCTGCGAGTCCAACGGAGCCTGTTAACCCCCCAAACCCAACAAGCCCGACCTCTAACCTGACCAATGCTGAGGCCAACGTGTAGACAACAAAGAAACCCTCATGGAGCATGTAGACAAAAGAGAACATTACAAAGGACTTCCAAGATTTTAATTGATTCACCTACCTCCAGGGGCAATATGTGATCAAAACAGATTTTCGAACCATGTTTAATTTTTCTGCATTTGTAAAACCAAGCCAATGATGTCTTATTGTTGGTTTGCATTCTGAAAACAATATCAAAGACTGTTAGTGTTCACAAATACAACCATAAATCTGAATAAAAAAATGTAAACATACTGTGTAATACTGTGAGAAAAGAAAAAAACATAGAGATATAGATTAGAGATTTGTTGAATATCTTCATGAATCAAGTAAATAACGTGTGAATATAGTAGATGAAGTAGTGAACAAAATTGACATCATTGAAGAGCGCAAGGGATGGCGTCAGTTTTATTGTGGATGTTTACTAAACCTCACACAGTTGTCTCTTTCCAAACGTTGCACTCTGTGAGGTGAACTACAGGCCACAAGGCAAATGGGGAGCTCTGAGTAAGCACAATGCCAATAAGAAGTTTCATGTTTAGGAGCTCTGGAGCAAAACAGTATTTGTTGCAAAAGATTTTGTGTGTGAGAGAGACTGTTATTTTTCCTTCCTTTTCTTTTTTTCAGCAAAAAAAGGGAAAACTTTTATGTGATCGAAACATTTTTAGAATTATTTTTAGGATGTTTTATACTATATGTGTTGTGATGGAGGACCAAAATCAATAGGCAGACAAAAGCAAAAACTATGCCATTTAGTGTTCGGTTGGCAAAGCACAGGGTACAAAGAAGTACAAAAAAAAAAAAAGAAGAAGATGAAGAAGCACAGGGTTAGAAAAGTGATTTACAAACATTGACTATCCCTTAATGCTGACAGTCAATCCTGTTTACGTTTTGCATGCTTTCCTCAGGAACATCAGTGAAAATATTCTGAAATGTCTCCTGACAAACAAAAAAAAAAAGAAGAAGAAGAACAGAGAAGGCCTTAAGCCAATACACCAATTTCATCCAAGCCATAGTCTGTTTACATGACTGGGCCGAACTATAAAATACAACTTTGTATACTAGCACAAAAACCTGGACCAACTCTGTGTTAAAGTACAGTCATTATTTTTTTCCTTATGTGTGATGATCAAATATAATTTGATAAATATGTATTCAGCAATACATATGTAGATGTATAAGTACGGGCCAGTAAGCAAGTGGTCTGTTTCTCTTTTTGTTTTCTGTTGTCTTTGCTTTACTAGTGAAAAGCACAAAGCTTTAATTTCCCCAGACTTTTGCCATGGCGTGTTAGGACAATGTTAGTTTGCTTCTATGGCAGCTACTGTGAAAGGCATCTGGTTGAACAGAACATGTTTACTTTGAAAAGCAAAACAACTGAGCGAAAATGTGAAATGGCTACAGTTCATGTCCTGTGAATTTTGTATAAAGTTACTCTACCACAGTTTTCTCTGGAACTTTGTTGTAAAACTGTACCGTGTAAAACATGTAACTGTGAATGTCTGTATTACATTGGAAGTTATTGTCTAAATGTTGAAAAAATGGAGTTGCTGTTTTCTGCAATAATATTTTGATCACAGAAGCTAAAGCACATATCTTACAGAAATATACGAAATGATGATGACAATGAAGATACTGATTATATTAAAAATAGAAACTATGTCTAGTAAAACAATATTGTTTTGTATATTTTTAACTGTCTCACTGCCTAATGTAAAACATAATATAAACATGATATGTATCTAAATGGTGTCACATGATAAAGCACGATTGTTATGTTATACAAACAGAAAAAGACTGAAAAAATAAAGAATTATAGAAAATATAAATACAATACATGCCTGGCATATGTCCCTTATAGCATGTGTGTTTAAAGTAGCAGCCCCATGCTTTTCAACACTGTTATCAGAAAATTAGGTCAACCCCACTATCCTATCAAAAGATGTATGCTGTGCTGAATCCTCTTGCAGTAATTGGCTATTGTTCCCTCTCTTGTAGATAAAACCTGTTGTTGTCCATAGAGTCATTCTAGTCTATAGATATAGGAAAATGTGCGACCAACAGAAGTACAAGCAGGGATAAAGTGGAAAAATAATATACAACAGCTGTTGTATAGCTGGATAACATTTTTGTTGAGTTAGAATGAGGCCAGGTGGGACGTGTAAAATTAAACAAAACCTCCCCTCAGTAATTTTGGCTGAGAATGACATCCAGCATAACTCCACCATGGGGTTAAAAAAAGAAAAAGAATTAAACAGTAACATAAGAAATTTAAACATCAAAAGAGAATGAAAGAAAAGCGTCTGAGGCCCTTTCTTGTGTTTTTTTTTTATTGAGTGTCAGAAACACAGGCTGATAGAGAGGCCTCGGCCAGAAAAACATCACCACAGAACAGCTCTTGCCCCGGGGCCTGGCGTGCCCACCCGCCCCATCTCCCCAACCTCTTATGGCTCTGTGTGTGTGTGTGTGTGTGTGTGTGTGTCTGCATCTTCTCCCCCACCTCCTGCAGTTGCTGCTTCCATTAGCTTCCAGTGTGATAAAAGAGACGGCACCAGCTGACACCACCACAATGACTCGCCATGGATAAAAGAATGAGATGTCCCCTCTGGTAGCTCGTTGCAAACTGTGTGTGTGTGTGAGTGTGAGTGTGAGTGTGTGTGAGAGAGAGAGGGAAAGAGAGAGAGATTAGGGACAGAAAGCTATGTGTTTGAGTGGACTGGGGTTTGAATAATGCACCTAATGGCAGCTCACATAAACTAGCCCCTGATGGATGACTTCCTAGCCCCCTTTATTCCCAGTTGTGTAATTTAGCATCATTACCTATGAAAACCAGTCGCCACCGAGGCAACCCAAACTGATGTCTTACGTCCACGAGTGCCATAGATCATCATTTTCGGCAGGGGAGGACAGGAGGAGGAAGCTCTTGATTAGTTGGGTGGAATCTAGCAGAACACAATTAGTCTTAGGTTAGGGTTGGCGATTTTCAGCAGCTTCAGCAGTGACTTTTATTACCAATACTTTTATACAGAAAAAAATTGTTTGTCCGCGATTTCATATGGTGCAAAACGTGCTTTTTCTTTTTCTACCAGATAGAATTGGTTGACCTTTCTGAACTTCCTTCTTTTTTCCCCTCCTCGACCAATACTTGCTGACATCCCAGTGTTACGCTGAATTCTGTGACCCAAGAAAATTAGCTATACTGCTACTCCAGATGTTTTTTTAATCAAAGTGACATACTGTCAAACTGTTGAAAATCATATAGTATTTAGATATAAGAAAGAATTTGAGAGCTGTTGCACAAAAACTGTAATCCCATGATAGCTGTATTGGGTCACACATTTTGAAGAAACTGGTGGCCAGTTGTGTATAGGTCTGTCTACAGAACACCTCACTTGTCAATATGTTGTCAGCCCATAAATCTATTTGCTATAGCTGACCCTGGAGAGTCACAGAATATGACAAGTCAGAGATTTCAGTGTAACACCGGATTCTCACCCAATCATTGGTACAGTTTTTTATTCTTCTGTTTTCATTTTGTCAGCCCATGTTCATGTTCATCAGACAGTTTCCTCTTTTTTGTCTTAACAAGCAAATAAAGGGAACAACTCCCAAAGTAATTTTCTTGTCTTGTAAAGTGGATCATATAAAACCCATTGATTGTGTAATTGTTGTAAACGGGTATATAAATAAACTTGACCATAAAGTGACACTGTACATTAGGTGTGTATATGTATCAACACATTACATATTAATTGATATAGATATCATGAATTAATGTGATACTATTTTTTACAGAGTCTCTGTGGCTTATCAGCTCCATTTTGTGGCCAGATCTGAGGAAGGGGGACATTGTTTGGTGTTTAGCATTTTTTGGCACTCTCTGTCACGAGCCTATTTTTAAAGTTTAAAAAGTGCTCGCAGTGTGGCTGCGAGAGAGGACACTGAAGAAGCAAACTGGTGATCCATGATGCTTTTATGAAAGGATGACAGAACGCTACAGCTTATAAACTCACAGAGGCTGCAGTGATTAATCCTCATAGCCCACTTAGAGCAAGAAAAACTAATTCTGCTGTGAAGATGAAAAGGCTGATAATTATGTTTATACTTTCTCTGTTTTTAACCCCAGTGCCAAAGGATTTTCTTAATCGTAACGCCCTATTAGGTTCATGTTGTTGTGGGTCACCGAACCTGCATATTTGTGACGTGGATTTTTTGATCATTTGTGACATTTTTCCTCTGATGCATTTGGTTTTCCCCAGACTTCTGTCTGAGGTACACTCACCCGAAAATTCAAAGCAAATACATTAATGAATTAAAGCTGCATGCAGCACTGAAAGGCCCTCGCACGTGTGCGTATGTTGTGGCGTGCAGCATCCCTCAATTCATGACCGGATACCGGGCACGGAGAGGTCCACCAGGGGAAACGTGAAGATTTGGGCCATGAGGGCCGGTGACAGGGTTGGCACACACAATCATTTTATAAATAGATTCATTCATCTCAGCACCCATAAAAAATAAGGTAATTTCCTAACACTATAACACTTAGACACACCATTGAATTGTTTTTCAGAGTGTGTTAGTTGAATGTGAAGAAAATATACTGAGAATTTTATTTCATGTTTAGCTGCCCACAGCGCCCATAAAAACATAACATAAATTATTATGAGTTGTTGTTTTGTTGGTTTCTCTGTCATCTCAAAAGTATTTAAGGGGACAGCCAGTGTGTGTTTGTGTGTGTACCATCTCAACTTCAACCGCCAACCTCTGCTGTCATGTAAATCAAATGATGATTGTCTCACAAGGCTTACTACTCGTTTCCAGTTGGTGGCACTATGACTATGACTGAATATTGTCATATAGATGTCATCAGACCTGTAAAAGTATAAAACTTGAGAAATTTGAAGCATACTGGATTGTTTACACTCAAGTTATAATAACTTCCTGTTTCACAGTGAGACGTTGAAGTTCAACACCACATCACGGAGTTATAATAAAAATTATAATAATAACTTGTGCAAATTCACTAGGTCCTTGCACCAAATTTTGGTGCTCGGGCCCTAATAATACTACTACTAATAATAATTGATCAAAATACAATAGGGCCCTTGCACGAGTTTGTGATCGGGCCCTAATAACTAATCTTTGCAGATGCATGAATCTACATATCAATGTAATCAGAGGATGTTGTGTGCATTGCTATTTCCAGCAGAGGGGCTGAGAGGATGTCAAGTATGCAAAGCCTTTCTGCATATATGCTAATTGGGCTCCATTTTCCAATCTGAATATGAACCTTGCTGGAATGAACTTGTTTACCAGTTCACTTTTAAGGAACCAAAGTGTCTTTTCTTGCGCATGCACACAAACTGCACTGCTGCATACATATCAAGCATACAATAATTCTCTGTGCAGCTGGGTGAGATGTAAGATTAGTGGGTGCACTCTGGATTCCCAATGATTTCGCAGTTTGATACCATGTTTTTGTGACACAGCAAATATTACGGTTATTTCAAGCAGCATAGCTCGGAGGCAAGCGGAGCATATGATTTCTGCACAGATGCAAATATCAGCTCCTGAAGCCTATCCCAAAGAGGTTACCCTGTCACAAATCATAAGGGCTTATCACACTCGCTGTAAAAGTGTATGTGGGGTAGAATGAACAAATCCCCCTCTTCTGAAAATTATACAGACCCTTTAAAAGGGCTTCAATTTACATTACATTGCCCTCCCCCCACCTTGCCTCTTGTGGCAGCTCATAAACCTACAATATCATACGGAGAAATGTGTACCCGTCTGTCCCATCTGGCGTCTACTGTAAATATTTGACTGTTTAACTGTTTCTCTTCTGTATTTCTGTGCAAACAAAGGTGCCGTTGTCCTGTGTAATCTAAAAAGGAAACATTTTCAATCAAGGAATACTACAAAAAAAGCATTTGAGATTATAATGAATCTCTGTAAGTGAGAGTGAATTTAAAGTCACAATAAAGAGGAAAATTTTAGCTATCAGGAGACAGTCCCCTGCTACTCTCAGTTTCCTGTAGCGCTTCTTGTCTTTTGTCACAGCTTATAACATCTCCCCAATGTGCCAGAGGCTTATGGGGGAGTCATTGTAGATTACTGCCTGGGTCAAACGCTGAATGCAAATCAGGCCGAGGAACAGGCGAAGTGAAACACAGAAAAAAAAAATCAGGGTACAAGAAACAGCAATTTTTTTCTTATTTCATTAATTTGCCATGCACTCTAAAATTCCAAGTGTTTTTGTAGATACAATGGCACAACTTTAAGTAGTATCTGCACCAATGTATTCTAATATTAATCGACTACTTTCCGAGCTGGCTAATTTACGGGACTGAATAGCACATGCCGAACGTAAAACAAGGGGAAAAATCTTACATGGTGAGGACGACATGTTACTCTGACTTTATGTCACGCACAGTGGGTGCTCTGGATGATCTTATGCCCTGATGTGAAGATAGTGGGAGGAAGGGCTAGCTCTCCAGTGAAGCTCCTCTAATGGCGTCCTCCTGGATTCCCTGCCCAAAGGGTTTCAGGCCCTGTGCTCTACCCTGGGCCTCTGTCGGCTGTGGGACTTTGATAATAGCTGACAAAGGAAAAACTCCGCCGACATCAAATGGAGTTATTTGTTTCCCTGCTCTTACACAGCAATGACAACAGAAGAAACGTACTCTGTGTTCCACTGAATTTCATTATTCTGCAGCTAATCTCCCAGAAGCTAACCCACACTGACTTGCAACGATGCACGTTCAAGCACCTGTGTGTGTATTTGTACATGAATGTAGTATGTTTGTGAGCACCGTTGTGTTGCATAAATGGAAGCATGCAAGTGTGTATGCACGTTTGTGTTGAAGTGAGTCTGTGTGAATGGACCTACCATAAGTGAATGTGCACAAACACTTCTATTAAGTGCAAAGACAAGACCAGGCAGCTGCTCCAGGCACAGCTTTAGTAAAGATGTGCATTCTAAATAAATTGTGTCACATTACGCCAGCACACACTTAACACTTCACTCCTCAGGATGTTGGCTGAGTCTCCTCAGTTTATTACAGCTGGAAACTGGAAGCGAAGTGTAAGGTGAGGAGCAGGTTATTAAATGAGTTTGTGACCTTAAAATAATGTAGTTTTAAAATAAATTGGAGCCAAGCAAACACTTTGTAATGGATTGAATCACAGATTTTTCTATTCTGACGCGACATATGATTTGTATATATTGTAGGCGAGAATCACGGTTTCATTGTCTAGGTGTTTGTGTGTGCAAACGCATGATGATTTGATTACTTTTGGCACATCGTTATATGCAAATGTGACCAAGTGACCTCCACACGTGCTTTGCATGCATATCCCTCCTGTTATATGACATTTTCACTCATGTAGTTATGCCCTTGACTGCACATTATGACTGCGCAGAATAAGACACAGATATTAAAGCTGACCCACATGCATAAATACCCTCCGCCCTCAAATACAAACCGAAAACTGAGACAAACACACAAGACATGTACAGTGCTGTGCTCTGGGAGACATTTTGAAGGCCTGTTAAGATGCGGTTTACTCTTTCTGACACACAGAAAACACAGGAAACTTTTATAGAAGCACTGTCATATGCAAACAAGCTCATTCATTCCCCGTCTGCCTCACTTCCTTAAACAACATACATACACACAGACGCACACTCGATGATTAAGAGGTCTGAGGGCCTTCAGGGCACGCTTAGACTTGGGACTGCAGTGAATCATAGCTATGATGTGGTGCATGCTTTCTATTCTGATCTGTCAGAGAGGTTTGGGAACTGTGCTCACTGATGAGTGAGCTGGACCAGGCAGGGCCACAGCGGCCTGGCCAGTCTGTCCTCCCTCCTCCTCAGGCACTTCAGCTCTGTTCTCTCCCTCCCCCGAGCTGAACAGTGACAGGTAAGACGCCCCTGGAGCAGCCTGCACACTGCAGAGCTGAGGGTCAATGAGGTCAAGACAGAGCCAAACAGTGGAGAAAACAGAGCACAATCACTGGTGTAACCTCACCAAGACACTTCTATTCTGCAGCACATAAGACATGTTATTTATAGGCAGAACTTGTTTTTTACGCCAAATAAGGTGTTCTGATATTTCATATCAAATGATTGTAGATTAAACTCATATCATACTGTATTGCCTTTTTCATTGTTTATTTTATGTATGTATTTTATTTTGAAATACATCACATCCTCAGAATTTTTCTAACCTTGATCTGAAGTTCAACCTTAAAAAGCTAGTGAGTTAGTTAGTGCTTCTCCTACAAAGGTGATACAATCGTCATTACATGTGGAAGAAGGAAGTCTCCAATGTATCTGAGCGCACATTTACAACCGTTTCTTTTTAACATTTCTTAACAAATGAAAGAAATCTGTTGTACAAAGTTGATCCAGTCTTTATCAAGGGTAAAAGAATGCATTACCACATAGAGGACACACAGGTCATCAGTGTACCTGTATGAAAATCCTCTACTGCCACTTTCTGGCTGAGTACCAAAAAACGCACATGTACTTCCCACAGCACATGACAACAATATCTTGTGATCATTTGTGATCATCACACATTTTATACATTTCATTTCTACAAACCTCATTGTTGTCTTTAGTAAAGGCTTTTCGGGAGAATAATTTAACACTCCAGATTCTTTGATAAATTTGACTCCAACTAGTACTTTAAGAGATTTTCCAGTGAGATTTTAACAGCGTCCAAGTTGTTATGACAACTGGTTAAATATAAAGAAAATGTGGACATGATTTACATTTGTGCTAATCCCATTTATCATTTAGATAAACTGAACACAGGGAACTAAAAGATCACTTAAAGCAGTTATGAAACAAGCTTTTGTAGGTGCAGCAATTAATGTCAGCATTTAAGACATCAATGTAAAGAAATCTGAAAATTGAAAACCTGTATATCTGTACATTAGCTCCTGCACCTTATTAAAAGTTGTATTTATACCGTGTGCTCCAGACTTCCTCTATCTAATGTCTGATTGTTTGTCAAAGCGGTTCTTAACTGTAAGTCAGAGGATGCTGGGAGATCTCATCTTTGTCCCACATATCATTTGTCGTGTGATATGTGGGTAGCACTCAATATCCCACATTCACATGACAGTTCAAGGAAAAGTCATGTACAATAATTCACTTACTGATCTGTCACAATGGCAGGCAGCTGAATAAGCATATCAGTTATTTTGCTCATGTGTTTAAAACTTTTAACATTGCTGTATTCCAGTTCAGATGGCAAATCCTCAAATCACGACAAATCCTCGTTGTACCTGTATAGTGTGCTTATCTGTGTAGTGCACCTTTGCTTATGCCCCGGTATTACTACTCATGTTTAATTTAAACTGAGCATGAGGTCTTTTTTTATACTTGAATACCTGAAAAGATATAGAAATTGTTACTTATTGAGCATACATTAGGAATAATAGTAAATGTAATACCACAAAAATTGAACCATGTAACGGTAAAAATGTTTGAGTTTTGGAAAAATCTTTTTTTGTGTGTTTTCTGGTATATTAAAGTATTTTCAAATAATTTCCACATTAATCAATGGCTGCCTTTTTTATTAGATTTTTTCATCATCTTCATATATAAATACTGGCTAAATCAAGGAAGAAATTCAAGTCGATATTCTATAAATAAGACCCCAGATGGAAGCTTGGAACTATCAAGTAGGTCTGACAATATGAGTGGAGGCAAAGCGCTGTGCTGGAGTGAAGTTCCTGTGGTCTGTCAAACACATCCTCTGGCAGGGCCTAATGTGGCGTGTGACACGTCACACCCTATCACTCTGCCTTACAGATGACCAGCCGCTTACGTATGCCGCGTGCACCACTGGATCCCAAACCAGACACTGTCAGGTGTGATAACAGTTTGAGCGCCAAACCCACTCTGAAGCCTTGCCCTCTCCCATTCCCCCACAATTCATTTGATGCTGTAGCCGCGCAGCTCCCAGTCTGCTATGCACTACTGCAAGCATGTGCTGTGCCCTAAAGATGCTTTTATTCCTGGTTCACCTGCACATTCCCCCCAGGCTGAGAGCCAGAGATAACCCTGCTGCTCTGCTCCCTCAGTCCAGCAAACCACTCTCCATCACTGGGGGGGTTCACAGAGATACGGACTGCTGCTGATCCCAGCTCTTTGGAGGGAATCAAATACTTCTACATCAGCTGAGGTTGACTGTGGGGATACTTAGACAGTCAGAGACAATGGCGCATGCTATACATATAACCTGCATGCACCAAATGTACGTTACGTCATCCTTTTGGATCACTGTGCGCCACTGTACAACAGCTAAACACGTTTTCCCCTCCGTCCGAGGATCTATTATTCCAAAATTACACACTGAAGGCTCAGCTGTTTTTTCTGTTCTTTATTTTGTCATTTGTGCCCTTTGGCCCCAAAATGTACTGCCTACATTTGGCATCGGAGGTAAATGTTCCCCCAGCACACACTCATTATTTCAATCCTCACAAGGCTGTGGACAGGGCCGGCCTCTCTGACAGCGTTTGATGCTCTCTTGCTCTTTATCTTTCTCTGTGTCACCAATTCTTCCACTTGATAGAGTGAGCGTTCGTTTGTTTTATTTTATTTTGCCATTATCTTAATTTTATCAAGGCCACCTGGCTTTGTGTGAGAATCTGTGGTGGAGCATATCTTCGCATTGGGTTACTTTGTAACAGCAGCAATTATTCTGCTTATTCACATAGAATGGGAATTCTGCAAAATGTTGAGTGGAAACCCTTTCACAATAATGATTTCATCAGAATTGCATCAGTTTTTTAAGTTTTTTTTTTCTTATGTAAAAAAAAGGCAGGCCCCTGTGGATAAGATGACAAACATTTTACAGTGAATTAAATATTTTTGTAGATTTTCCATGTGACGACTCAATTTTCTTTTTTTTTTTGAATCAGCCTCTGCCCATCACATTCTTGATGTTTGTCTTTTTCTGACAGGGTTAGAGTTAACTTCCCTGCATACACGTGTAACGAAGCAAGTAAATGAATGAGAGTACATAAAAAAAAAGTGAGGTGTAAGATCTCCATGCCTGAAGCATCTTTGTCATGTCTCGCCTATCTGGTCTAACCTGGTCTGCTTTTTTGTTTTTTTTACACAGCGGACCTCTGATCATTCCCCATTTGCTCTGTTTAGTTTTCAACATGAAGGGAAATGCTGAAGCAGATAACAATGCAGTCTACTGTACAGTCTCTGGGTACTGAAGTCTGATAAAACAATGTGATGGTAAAAGAGAAGAAAAATCAGCAAGGAGCAATTTTTCTGTGCTGGATTGTTCTCTTTGATCTAGAGTGCAGTGAAAGGAGGGCATTATGTAACGTCTTGAGCACACACATGGCCGACTGTGTGACTGCCAAACACACAGGGGGAGTGGTAGTGGTGGTGGTGGTGGTGGTGGTGGTGGTGGTGGGGTGCTGTGGCAAAGGGGGGAGGCAGACAGACAAGAGGAAAGAGATAGGGCCATGGAAGACAAGTAGTAGATGGATGTGAGAGGAGAAACATTGCTGTTCATATTGGTGTTGGGTCACTTTCCTTATTAAGGCCGCTCAGTCAAGCAGCTGTAATGCAGGCCCTAACAAGCCTCATAATGAGACATGAAAATGCCCCTTAGTGATGTTTCAAACATTTATCTGCTGCTCAGTGCCCAAAACCCACTGTCTCAACAAACATCCTTTTCCGTCTGTTCTTAAGAGAGGAAATTAAGATAATTATATGGTCCTGATATTGCAAGAAAAATATGGTCTCTAGCTAAGAAATATTAGCCCATCATTTGGATGTCCTGATTGGAAGCAACTCATTATCTCAAAGGAACAACAAAAAGGCAGCGCAGTCATGCTATTGTGCAGCAGATGGCCCTTTAAATCAATCATTTACAAACCAATCCATAATGTATAAATGTATGAAATTTGAGCCAAATGTATCAGTAGGAAATCACTGGCTGTGTCAAGCACCATACGGCCATTCGGCAGGCCAAGTGTGTGCAACTAAACGGGTCAAAGATGGAGCTGAGGCAGCATGCAACACAGAGGGGATGTAAAGGAGAAATGTATTAATAGGATCCTGCCAAATCAATGTAGCATACACGCCACACAAGAGGGCCTTTTCAAGAAGGAGCTGTCTTAACTGATGGAAGTGAGGAAAAGGCAAAGAGCTATTGGTAGAGTGTGTTGGTGTTGTTGTGCGCCTGAAAACTGATGTTGAGATGGCCTGACAGGGTCTGTTTCTGTTCATTGCAAGAAGGTTATCCAGAGTGACCGTGTTGTCTTCCCTTCCCTCCACAAAGGTTATGCCATTGCCAGCAGTCCACATGACACAATGAATGAGCCACAATTGCCAGACGCTCATCAGCTCAGTCTTAAAGTGCGTACAACCCTGCACTCAATCCATACCAAGAGTCATTTATGGGTAAATCAGAGTTGCATCTCAATATTCCTCCCCTTGTTTGTGACCTATAGTGAGGCTGCGGTTGCGTTTTAGAAATGACGTGCTTGGTAATCGGGTGTGTTGGGCTGTCAGCTCAGGGTGCATGATCTTGCCAGCATGACTCAAGTCTGCCCGTGAGCTGCTTCCTGTGCCTGTGCATCTACTCCAGTTGCTTGTATGATCTATTTTAGATTCTTTTGCCCAAGGATGTGTGTGCATCCTCACAGCAGAGAGCAACAGAAATAAGCAAAAGAGGAGGGGGAATAGATAATGTTCAAATAATCTACAGGCAATCATGCAAATTCCCCCGACGTTGTGCACTCGGGGGTGCTGTAGATAGGGGTGCAAGCCTCGCATTCTGTTCAGGCACAACAAATTTGGAATTATGCAAATGAAAGAATGAGATCTCTATCAGCCATTAGTGCAAGCTAACATGTAGGCAATATGTGAGCCAACATGTGTGACACTGCAAGGGCCACTTTTCCAATTTGGTCTTGTAGTAAAATCATGCATTTATTCAATCGGATTAATTATAACTCCACACTGTGTCGACAGTGCACTGTGTTAAACCGTTATCATTGGTTCATTCCTTTACCGCAACCACGAGAGCAAAATGGAGGGGACACTGTTCAACATAGGTGCGTCTTGACCGTGTCTGAAAGCAGCAGAGTCCATCCTGTTACAGCAATAATAGGGGGCAGCGACTAAGACACCAGTACTCCATCGCAAGCACAGATGTCATGCTCCTTGTGGCCTTCACACACTGAAGGGGCCAAGCCGAATTTGGCATGACCCTGATGTGTCATCTTGATTTAGACACTAGTTTCACGTCGTCCACCAATGCGGCCTGATATCCGTGTGCGTGCACGAGTGTGGACGTGCGATTGGTTTGGCGCAAGCTGGAAAACGTGGATCTCCTCTCCATATTCCCACAAGAGTAGGCTTCCTTGGAAGGCATGGCGCAGCAGAAGCAGGGGCATTGTGGTTGCTGAATGGCTGGGTCTAATCTCGTTGAGGCAGTGGTCTGTTGGAGGGGCTTTTGAGCAGATTTGTGCCTGAGGGGTGAGAGCAGCAACAACCAAAAAGAAACAAAAATAGATAGTTTAAATATTTGGGTTATGAATGGTGCTCAGCAAATTCAAATTAGCTTAAATTAAGTGGCGGTATACTCATTTACATTCAGCCTTTAAGGATTCTATTTATTGATTAAAAGATTAATATGGATATGCTAAGCCATCACGATGTTTACAATACATAAATACATATACGATGAAATATCAAAAATGTTCCTTTCAAGCAAGAGTCTGGGATTTGGAGCCATGCTGGTTAACATCTACAATGCATGGGTATCTATAGAGCTTTTTTACATGCAAAGTACATTGTCACATTACTAACAGACACATTGAAGAAATGCTGCATCCATATCAATCCATATCCCAGAATGATGACGCTCATGTCTTTGTTTGATCTCCAGGGACTGGAGACTTTAGGGTTGCCTGTAGAGTGGTTGAACACTGCCATCTGCTGGCTGGGAGAGAGAAGTAATCTAACTACATGCTGGTTTTAGAAGAATCATCATATTCACATGATCCCATTTTCATTATAGCATAATAATATGGAGGCTAAAATGCTTTCTAGGTCAAGTCTGAATCAAACAATCCTCATCGCCGAGTCATCAATCACACTTTAAAAGCAATTGATTTTTCCAGAAGCAACACAATTATCCAGTATTTTGTTACCATGACACCAGGTCAACCAAACAACCTCTATGGCCAACAGAGTCCAAAGAGGCTTTAACTGGGGAAAGTAGTCAGCTGCTTGTCGAGAACTTCATGACTCTGCCAGTTGAAATCGAAAGACATTAAATATAGAGCCTCTTTGAGACCACTGCGTCAACAGGCTTTTTATTTGTGTGAATCACAAGGACATCCAAATAACTGCATGTGGGACAAAGACCTTAGGGCAGAGACACTGGGGCAAGAGAGTGTGACTCCCTACACCAATTATTGCAAATAACACTAAAAAGCAACAGTTCTTACAATGACATTTTAAACACGTATCATTTCCAGGCTACTTCTTGACCAAATGGTCGCAGAGAAAGCTGGTGACAAGACACTTAACACTACATAACAAGGCTGTTCCAGGAACAAAAACATCAGGCATAGTCCAACATAAAAAGATTATTTATTAAGTGTTAATGGATACAGTGTAATCACACGGATCATCTTACATCTACTATAAAAGGACATTTGGCCAATGCTCATCCCTCTGAGCCAAAGTGGCCTGCCTAATTAGTCGATAAATCACTCATCTTTGTAGTCGTGCCGGTGCTCAACCAATGAAAACAGAGAACGGGCAATGACTCCTGATTGCCTGGTTCAAAAAGGAGTGCTCTAATCAGACAATACACCTTGTTATGGATTGAAGTCCATGTAGTTTTAAAATGTAACAATACAACAGTACTACTAAACTATTTGACAAATAAGCAACAGCCTGCCCTACCTGCCTTTTTAAACAGGATAAAGACATCTTGTGTTGCCTTAAATCAAGCAAACTGAGCTGGAAATAACCAAACCTTTTCTTAATGCAAGGTACACCCATACATAATACAATATACAGTATGACATTTGCAGGTACGACTGCAGAATTTCAAATTTGATTCGGTAGAGAGAATGAAAAGGAAGACATATGCAAAGGTATGCATTTGTATGTTTATTTGGAAGAAATTAAGTACAAAACAGTGGCATTTTCTTCCAGAGAAATAAGGACAAAAGTGAACAAGTGTTTCTTTTTTTCGAAGGTGGATCACACCTGGAGCAGGTACTTACTGCAAACAGTCTTTGAGATACAGGTAGTCTAAATAAAGCAATTAAATAACAATGGACTAATACCCCAAACATACTATTGAAAAAATCTACTTGTGTCAAACAAGCAGATTCCACGATAATCCCTAAATCCCTCTATGGTACACACAGAAAGCTAGACAAACTCTTTAAACTGTTAGTACAGAAGTCTTTCTGACACTGCACCAAGAAAGTCTTTGATCAAAAGACTGTTGTGTTCCTGCACTTATTCATCATCTGAAAATTGTGGGAAAATAATCAACTTTTAGAAAGATAAAAAAAATTAAATAAAAAAAAAGCATGGTTAGAAGATAATGGACATCCATGCTACATGAGGAAACTACTCTGAACAGAAACAAAATATCTATGATCATTCCGCGCGGCGCAATGATAGTCTTATGAGTAAAATATAAAGACAGGATAGTGTATGTAACAGTTAAAAAAAACTGTAGAATATTAATACAATGTGTTTTAGACAGTTCACTGACATACAAGAAAAATCTGAGTTTACAATACCATATCTTCATCAGTGTTGACAAATATGTTATGATACTCTATGAACATAATTTCAGAAGGGTGAGAAATTAATTTAAAACTCAACTGGACAAAAAAAAAAAAAAAACTGACTCACTTACACCTTTTCTTCATAATAAAATAAGAAGATTTATGCAGCTCACACCATGACATCACCTTGATTAAAAAAAGACAAACATACTGGTCACTTCAGGTGTGCTTTCTACACACAAGTGAAGGGACTGATAAGCGTCATGGAGTCATGGAGGAATGTTGATGCCTACTTGTTAATTAAAGACTTAGTTTTAAGGGGAAATCAACTGTGTCATTGAAGCAATGAAGACATCCTCTGTTGTTCTTATTAGAAAGAAATCAAAAGTTAGAATTCTGTTGTCGCTATGCTTTGCCAAAAGTCAACATTAAACTATCAACATGTTCGGAATAAATAAAGCCGCTGCTAATAGACTGTGCTACAGAAGGTCGGATTTAGCTGTATTCAGTCGTGCAAAAAGCTCTAGCATCCAGCTCTACAGAATAACAAAGCAATGTAGCCTTTTAACCTGCATTCAGACAACCTTGCCAGAGGCTGCGATTTGTAGATGGATGCTATGATGTACACCTACATATAGTAATGAAAACCAGATACAAAAAATATATTGAGTACAACTGTACCAGCAGTGAGTATTTCTAAAATGTTAGATACAAAATAAATTCTGAGTAAATATATAGTATAGAATAAGGTTTGTAATAGAAACCAGCTATTTGAAACATGCTTTCTAGTTAGACACATCTACTATGATTGATATTAGTTTACTAAGTAATCAGCCAGATTACTAGAAAAACCTAGAATTATTTAGTTAACAGTGGACAAGTCCAGTTCAGGATCGTAAAGAAGACGGATTAGTCTTTTTGCCTTTAGAAAGCAGGGGGCCTTAATTGCATTATCACAATTTTTAACATTAACACAAGACACATTAGTTCCAAGTGAAAACAGGTAACCTGCTACCTAAACGGCCAGAAACGTAATAGCGCAAAATGAGACCTGGCTGTCGTTTTCAAGTAAAATAGATTCAAAAGCAGTGATTTTAGAATGAAAAAAAGTAAAAGACCAGATGTATGGCTTATATGTTGAAGGAAAAGGCAGGAGATTTCTTTGGCTATCAAGGCAGGTGAAAAGCAGGTAAAAGAAGAAAAAGAAAAAAAAAAAGGAAAAAAGAAAAGAACATGAGCTTCTTATGACCAAAATAAAATCTATGATTGTACAGTTTCCATCAGGCATCAGGCGTTTTCGGACCGGAGAAACTCTTTCATTGTTTCCTTTTAATTGTGTTCGCACAGTAAGAACTGAAAGCAATCGTAGTTCTCAGAAAGCCGTTTGGAGGGACTTCAGAGTAGGTACCAGGTAGGTACTGTCCAAGCACAGGAGGAACCTCGAGTGACGCAGGTGTACAGTGATTGGTCCAGAGTAAGTGTATGTTGACAACTGGCATTTTTAAAAACCTGTGTTCGTAACAGCAGCCTTAAAAAAATGGACCAAAACACAGACAAATGGCTTTTTTGAGCGTATATGCAATGGGAAAAATATGACACAATTTTGATGCTTCAAAGCAAAATATAACATTCTTGAGTGTGACATTGTGAATGACGTTTGCTATACCAACCGCCAGCCGGCTTATGTCACTGGAGGTGCGAATGCAAAGAGAAAACTGTCTCCAGAACAGTTAGATCCGAAAACGCCTACTGTCAACCCTATTATGCAATATTTATGTTCTCTTCTTCAATTGATAGAAAGACTGACAATTTTTCAGTTCAAATCTGAGTTGAGTGTTCTAATAAAAAGGTCGACCTTGAAGTCCACAAGGGAACCGCCTATGTCAGCACCATATGTCTTACATTGTTCATGGCTAAGGGAAGTTGATGCTTGGCAAGAAACGACAGTGGGCAACCCCCACTCTTATATGCAAACACGAAGGAAGCGGTTGTAATATTTACTCCCCTCTTCTCATGGATCAGCCTCTGGGGTTTGATGACCACCTCCCTTGGCCTTGATTTGGAGCCAGGCATCTCCCAGCGCCTTGGCAAAGTGGTCATCCACTGAACCTGTGATGGACACCGAGTTGGACACAGGCTCCGCCTCTCTGTAGTTTCTCCCCAGGCTGCGACGGAAGTGCTCCTCAATCACAGGATCGCTTACTGTGTTAGCTAAAATAACGTGTGGAGGAAGGAGACCAAAAACCTGGTTACGAGGCATGTAATGTATCAAAAGAACATATTTATGATTACTCCATCATGTGAATATTCTCTGTCAAATTCTGGGCGATATACAGGGGACATCTGAAAGTATTTTAGATAGAAAACAATAATATTAGTCGCGTAATAGTGAGGCCAGAGTGCAAATAACACTGTTCTTATCAAGACTCATTTTTTATTCATTTTGAAAAGTGAGGGAAATGAAAAAATAAAAAAGGTTTGCAGTGTCCAGTCAGGTTATATTGAAAACCTACTGATTTATAGAATGTTTATGCAAATACACACAGTGACATCCAGATAAAGTCAACAACGTCTCTGCCTTTTAGGTGTGAAACCTGAGATATCCTGTAGGTGCCTACATTACAATTATGTGTTATTTTTGGGAGTAAAAAAAACTAGTCTACACATGCCCATTCAATTTGGGCATGTGTAGACTTGACTTGCATATTAGCTGTTCTTAAAAAGACTTGAGCTAACCTCATATATGTGTCTCGTCAGTAACGCTGCTAAAGGCTGGTTTTGGACTCAAAAGCATGAATACAATTCAGGCATAAATCTGACCCGTTTAGGCTTAAACTGACTGAGAAACCTTAATATAATGCACGGCCATTGAGCACAAAATACGGGTGGAAAACCTCCCGTTTATCCATGAGCATTACGTTCTAAGCCAAAAACCAGAACCACCATTTTCCTTCTGGTTTTAATACCATTACATTACAGGGCTTTTCTAATATTAAAGTGAATCAAGGTCATTCCCTTTCATTTTATTCATGTTTACATTAAAACAATACACAGACAAGAAGTTATATTATTTATAAAAGTATTAGATTACACGTGTGTATTGTAATGACATTTTAAAAAGGCTTACCATTGGTCTTCCTCTCATCAGCAGGTGGGCTGGGTGAGCAGCCGTTCATGTGGCAGTGAGAGACGTTACAATTGCGGTTGCTTGCGGGGGCACAGGTAATAACGGAGGGCCGGTTCTATCGGTGGAAAAAATACATGCAATCAGCTAACACGGACACAACACTATGCAGGGGCTGGTACACCCCTCATGGATGTAAAAATAGTTTGCACCGATTAATATCCTTATTTACTAATATTTCATAAATTACTAACTCAAAATCACCACTGTTTCACTTTAAGTATTTTTAATACACTAAAATTGTTTTCTAACCTATCTATTTTTAAGAAGTAAATACTTAAATGAAATGTCAGCGTGTGAACATGTGTATGTACACCCGTGTCATATGAGGTTAACTGTGTCATTAAATCCACGATGACTATCATGTGTGGGAAATTTGGGCAAATGGCAAAGTCTATGCCACACGGATCCCTGGCAGCCATGCAGATACAGAAAGTATGAATTGGGCTTTCATTTATCCAAATGATTCAATATAAAAATAAATGTATTCATTAATTTTAATCACCAATATATGATAAATAAAAAAAGGAAAGCCATGAATGACTAAAGGTGTGCAAAGAGATTGCAAAAAGAAAAAAATTTCAAGAATTTTTACAATTGAGAACCAGTGAAATTGAGGAAACATTTAGGTTGTATAAGAATAAACTGATCTCCATTATGAGACTACAGATGAAGGAATACTACAATAAAATATTCAAGGACAGTAAAAAATAACATCCAAAGGAAAGTAATCAAACATATTATTAGGTATAGATGTTATAAATCTGAATTTGCAGGTTCTTTTTTTGAACAACTCTGATGCTACAGTGGACAATTTAAAAAGCATTGTTGATTATTTTGAGTGTTGGCACTACTTTGGCCAAAAGAAATTTCTGTACGACATGACAAAAGTTTGTCTAATAATTGAATTAATAGAAATATCCATTCTATGTTCCTTTGCGGGGTAAAGAAAACTGATAATTGAAATGATAATAAAATGAAAAAAACATCAAATCAACCAATATAAATTCTGTTGACGTGGTAATAATTAAAGTAGTAATTGGTTCTACTGTAAGACCTCTGACCTATTATGTAATCAGTCTTTTTACTACTAATATAAAATTAGAAAAGGTAATACCGATATTTAAAAAAAATTGAGATAAGCACCGTATGGACAACTATAGAGCGGTATCCCTACTTCCTCATTTTCCAGAATTCTAGAAAAATCATTTGTGAAACAATTTAATCTTTACATTGATAAATATAAATTTAGTAAACAACAGTATGGATTTAGGAAAACTAGATCTACCTATGCAGTAATGGAGATGGCAGAAGAAATAAAAGCAGTTGAAAATGAAATTTTCTATTGGTATTTACGTTGACTTAAAAAATAGACAGGGATGTGTACAACTTAATGAAACTGTGCCAGGAATTAGGAAGGTCACCTGTGGAGTAGCCCAAGGATCTGTGATTGGTCCAAAACCGTTTATATTTTATCTTTATGACATTATTATTGATTTGTTTGTCTGAAGTTTGTCATTTTTGCAGACGATACAGATTTATTTTGCTCTGGAAAAAATTTAAAGGAACTATTGTATGCTATTGAAAAGGGAGCTGAAAAGCCTCAAAACTTGATTTGATGTTAATCGGGTAATTAAATTACAAATCTGTCAGACTAAATTCCTAGGGGTTGTGACTGATCATAAACTAACATGGACACAACATATTGACTATATCAAAGCAAAAGAAACAAGGTCAATAGCAATTCTGTATAGATTTAGGGAAACATTAAATTATAAGGCCCTGAATATACTCATACTCATACCTTCTTACATGTCCTTACATACCGAGTGGAATTGTGAGGGTCGACTTTTAAAACAACTCAATAGTTTCAATACAAAAACAAACCTTAATAAGGCTCGTTATTATGATCACATTAATCCACTGTTATTATGAAATTTGAGGATTTGGTATATTATAAAATATTGCAAATAATGTTCAAAGCTTAACCAAAGTCAATCCCAGAATGTGTACAAAAGTTGTTTCCCTATACATGAGAGCAAATATGAAAGTGTGAACGATTTTTTGGGGGGAGGGTAGCTTAAATAGATAAGAATGTAGGTTAGGCATATATAAACATTTTGCTTCCGCCTGTGCCTATTCAGGATTGTTTTTGTTAATAGTGTGTAGTTTGTTTATAATGAGCTGTAGTTTGTGCTTCAGTGATTACTGAATAAATAAATACTTCTACTTGAAGGAGCAGTGCTTTCATTCTTGTCATTCTGAACATCAGATGCATCAGAAGTGTTACAAGTTGACGTACCTGCTGCCGATCTACAGTCCCACTCATGACAGACCTCTCTCTGCCCCCAACGCCAATGTCGTGGCTGCTTTTGGTCAGCGCCAGAGGCTGGTCTAAAGCATAGCCAGAAATGGAAGCATACAGGTGGTTCCCATGGAGACCGTTAGAGGAGGAAGTAATGTGCTCCACTGGAGTGTTGCTGAGGCTCCAGTGCTCATTACGGTTGTCTCCAGCAGAGGGACGGGCCCTTGATAAAGAGAGTACAAATAAAGGAAAAACCACCAACAGCTTCACTTTTTTATGGACAATTCATACATCAGCTCTCCATCTGGTGTCTTTAAAAATACCACAGCACACAGCGCTGACTGGGGTTGTGGTCTTGTAGGGCTGCAACAACGAATCAATAAAATCTGATTACAAAAAATTGTTGGCAACGAATTGCCTTATCGTTTCGTTGGGTCCATGTTGTTGCACGCTGTGTCGCAGAGCTGGCTACGTCACTGTGCTGCTTCTCTGCCTGTTGTTAAAGCTATTAGATGTAGCAAAGCCTGTTAACACTTAGTTTTTAATTTACATTTCTATTATTATTATTATTATGTATAAGAGCTCAGCTCCATTCAAGCTAAATTCCTGTAGAGAGCTACAAGGAAAAGTGAGTGTGAGAGAAAAAGTGTGTATGAGTGAATGAGTGAGACGAGCAGAGAGAGAGAGAAAGTGTCACTGTAGAAGCAATATTCATAATATAATGCAATATATCGATTATTTATAACAGCTCAGGTTCATTCAAGCAACCTAAAAAAATGTTTGTGCATTTCAAACAAATCTTTATCTTAATGTTGTATAGCCTACATTAGTTTGTTTTTATGTGTCGTTTGTGTCAATTGACAGGAAGACATTTTTTGCGCTTTCTAATCTGATTTATCGATACATTGTAGATATAATAGACTAATCGATTATCAAAATAGTTGTTAGTTGCAGTCCTGTGGTCATTTGTCTTTGTTTTTAAGTGTGCAGCCTTTTGTCGCCATAGAATTACTTATAGATTACTGACTGACTGACTTCTCACTTGGCAGACTTTGATGTGCTGGTAAACTAAGTAGTCTCTTAAAACCGCAATACTTAACAGTTGATAGCGTTGACAATGGTTGATGCAGGATAATAATAAATGCTTTCATTTTTGAAAAGCACTTACAGCTGAGTGGCAAACAATCTGCTCATTTTGGTCATGTGGTCATCACAGTTTATTCGTTCGTCCATTTGTTCTTTGCCATACTTCCGTTTGCTTGGGCAGTGTGGGGGAGGCCCAGTGATGTTGGACATTGCAGTGGGCAGGGAGGGTGTCCTGGACTCATCTGGGGAAAAGAATTAAGTTTTGATTAAATCTAGCAACATGTACACAACTCCACATTGAACATAAAGAACCATTTCTTAATGTGTTTGCATTAACAGCATGATGAACATTAGTATCTGCTGCTAACGTGATACCACAGCACACTTCAGAGGTCTAGTGGAGTCCATGCCTCGATGGCCTACCTACACAATATTAGGCAGGTGGTCATAATTTTATGGCTGATCAGTGTACGTACAAGCAATAATTGGTTAACCAGATTTACAGTAGCCCAATGTGTTGGCTTCTAAGCAATAAGATAATGGCTCAATTAAGTGCATCTTACTTAATTGTTTCATCCTGAAAATGATCAGAAAACGACTACCAAACTATGATGCAGATTACCCTGCTGACATCCCAAATATGGAAAGATGAGGACTTTGTTCAGTTTGTTCAGAGATGGAATTGATTTCTGAAGACAATTTTGATCATAAAGGTCATTGAACAACAGACAACGGACTCATTTACTTCTGGAGTCAAATTACTTCCTAAAGACTGAGGAAATTCTGTGTAAAAAAACGACTACATATAGTGTTATAGACAAGACTTTTGTTGTTATTGTTCTTGACCTTTTACAAATCTGTGCGGGTACTTCTTAGGTATCTGTAAGACTGTGTGCAGTTTCTAACACTCTAAATAATATGATTTAGACTCCTTTTATGAGGAAAAGACAGCTAATATGTCATTTATGGTCTTATTTCCGTTTTTTTTTTTATTACATTGACCACAAGAGTTCAGATTTTCTGAACCAGTGTACACTATCGGTTGACTTATCTTGCATCAAAGTTGGCGTAGAGTTGAGTGCTTGACTCTAACCTCGGGGTTGGTAAAAATCAACGTCAGTCGCAAAGCAAAACGCTTATGTTTATGCCACATTTGTGTTGGCAATTAGGGAAACCGTAACGTGTTAGTTCCACAAAGCAGTAATATACACAATATAAAGACACATTACAACAGGCAGACCATGGCAAACTAACCTTCGTAGTGCAGTCTCCCGATGTTATTGTTCATCTTGTCCAGGAACTGAGAGTTCAACAGGTCCATTCTAGTGAATAGCATTTACACGAACAGGCTAGTTGCTAACATCGATGTTAGCAAGATATACCAGCGAAGGCAACATAAATCTATGTATCCTGAAAAAGAGAAAGGTTGGGCACATCAGGTATTCAATATAATTGTAGCTTACACTTGGCCTACACTTGAAGCTATTTAATGGAAATAGCGAGTGCTCTATTGACGTTAGCGGTTAGCTGGCTAAAGATAGGTATCCTGACGCTGACGTCCAAGACCAGCAGTACCGCTGCTAGCGTAGGCTCAGCTAATGTTAGGCTAGCTTTGACCAGCTAACTTTTACCGCTACGTGAGTTAGATTTTTTTTTAAAGTTGCATTCGCCGAGACTGAGGTAATAGTTTCAATACGATAAACAGTTTACACATATTAATATTACATACTGTAATTAGCATAGCTAACTGTTATCTTAGTTGCAGGAGCTAAGTTAGCAAACTAGCTACTATGACACAAACTAACATTAGCCATTAACAGCTAGTCTCAAACTTTGAAGTTATCGTTAGTTAGCTTAATTTTTTCCAATTCAACTAGCAAAAAAAACGTTTAACTACATCAAATCAATAATAACTTACTATTGGAATATGTTTAGGGATACATGTCCAACAACTAAATTTCAAAGTAACGTTTTAAGTTAATGTTACTCACTTCATCGACAAAGTTAGCTTACAGCCACAACATCACCACGGCTAGCCCAGCTTGCCTTGACGTTGCATTCACGCACTTTCCCACCGCACCAGTCTTCAAACAAAAGAGTGGTGAGCAGCCCTAGCGGAGACGAGGCAAACAGAGGCGAAGTTAAAGGCATTCAGCTAAAAGGTACATTTGCTACGAACCACGGTATGGAGGTCTGTCAATCAACCCTACAACCTAAATAACACAGCACTAAAGCACTTAAGTTAGCTACACAGCACTGCACACGTTGAAGAATGCTTTTGATAACACATAACAATAGAATATTTAGCACTACCATAAAAAGTTTGACACCACCTCCATATCAGTCGCCCAAAACATGCTTTTTTTTAACCTTTAAAATAGATAGGACGAGATGCAAGTTTTCTTGTGGCCGCCAAACATGAAACCATAAAACCACATTTTTTTAATTGAACTGAATAATAACTTTTTACATTTCAGCAAAGTGGAGGTCGGTTTCGATGTTCACTACACCACTACTACCAGTTGATGTCACCCTAGTATCCATATATAAGATTCGGTGCATGGTGCAGCTTTTCTCGCACCAATATTCTACAACATATGTCCTAATGACATAAAATGAGACACACAGGTCCAGTTTCCAGGATATATTCAGTCAGGAAAAGCTTGCATCCCATATTCACCCTATACTCTTCTGAGTATTATACTATTCACTGTAAAGAGTATATTGCATTTATTCTCTGAGTGCATAGCCTCTATATATATTTCCCAATTTCAAAAATCACAAATTTGCCTCAGAGAGCTTTACAGTCTGTGCATGTACATCTTCTATTAGAGCTTAGATTCAATTAAGGAAAAACTTCACACCCTTTAACAAGAATAATACAATAGTTATGCGACAGATATAAAGAGAAACCAGAGTGACGGTAAAATTACAATATGGTGAAATAGAATGACAATATTGAACAAAATGCAATGATACTATAATTTGAGCTGGAGTTTGTCACTGTCATGGATTCAACTAAATGGCACTTTTCATGTGAAGCTCAGCTCTGACGAATGGTATTATTTTTTATTTTTTTTCAGGATTATTTAATTATTTGTTACCAATTCCCTCTTCTATTCCATTTGCTAGAAACAGAGGAATTTGCCTCATCTCCAAATTTGTGATTTTACATGAATTTACACACAGAAAATTTAGTGGAAGCCTTGCAAATATATACATTTGTGCAGCATTATGTTCAGAAATATTAGCAATTAGCAAATAATGCACAGCCAATTTGGATATACCATTAACTTAGACCCTAGTGGCTCCACAGTTAAAATGATCAAACAAATGCAAGGATATTTTGTATACAATTCTTTATATTTCAAGTGAATGCATCCTAGCTATGGACCCGAAGACACTTTTTAGCATTTTATTTGAAGTATCCACCAGTTCATACATACTGTATCCTTTTGTAAAATGTTATACAGCTTATGTACTATAGTTTTGAGTCTTTTTGTGCAAGCAGCCTGATGTAATATTTAGAATATTTTATTTAACCACCTATTATCCAAGTGCAGCTGTTTTGTCTGTGTCTGTCTGTGCAGTGTGGATCCCCTGATCCCAGAGGAAGTGTGCTCAAATATCAACAGTTAACCAGTCCAGCAGATTTTGATAGCATGATGGCACCAGTCAACTTGTAATTGCAGCTTTATTGTTGTTCTCACTTTAAGAAATAAGGATTTCATTGCCTCAGAAATAAAATGTACAAATCCTCAGGTTATTGTATATCAGCTTCACACTGTGCAGCCCCTTGACCAGATTTGTGGTGACCTCTGAAGATTGAATGTTATTGATTTATTGATCTGTTTCCAGATCAATTTTCCAAATATCCATCTGTTACCCGTGTTGGAGGCATGGTGGTCTGGGATGGTTTTATCACACAGCTTTAGTTTCGTCTATATTGCTTGTATATAGACCAAGTAAAACAGGTAAGAGCAGCCTATTAATGTATTATAAGAAGGAGTACCAGTGGCAGTTGTTTCCTTTGTCATACAATGTTTAAAGATTTTAATTTATGTTAATTAGCTGATATTTTAGTTCAGAAAAATATTGTAAGATGTGTTTTTGTGCTATCATAAACATTTAGATTTTATGTGTGCAGAAGTGAATGCCTGTATAAAAATGTAAATGCACATAATGATAAACTGATGCACCCACAGTGGACATGTGCTGTCCAATTAAGTAAGTCAAATAAGTAGCTAAATAGGGATCGATAAATCAGTTAGGAGTGACGGTTAATTCATGCATTTGTGTATCAAGGGACTGCTGCTGACGCTGACATCTCTCATTCAACATTGCCCACTAGTCCTAACAGCCATTTTAGATTCGAGGGCTGCATTTTACACACACAGAAATGCTGTGCATGGACAGAGGGCAGAGAAAACACGAGGAACAGTGGGAGAAGGAGTAAGGGGATTATGATGTAGTACTCAGTACACCCTCTTTCACTAACACTGGAAACCCCTCTATTTAAAATGCTGTGGTTCAAAAAAGCATGACGCCTGTGAGGCAGTAGAAAATGGGGGAGGGGTAGGGAAGGCAGGCATGCAAGAGAGTGGAGAGAGGAGAGGACGAGAGGAGGAAGGAGAGGCACAGCTAGAGCATCACTGGCAATGGTTGAGGAAAGCACAGGCTAAGGGGATTGGTTGAGGGAGAGTGTAGCGTCACTGCCAGTGAGGGGGAGCTCTGAGGATGCTCCGCTGAACTGGGAGGGAATACATTCGCTGGGAGTTTGCATTGAGAGCTCAGCCATTATCAGCTGTACACTGAGAACAGGGACTCCTCTGCAGAATAATTTTCCACACCCAGTGCTTGTTGACTCTTCTGCTCCCTCAGCTGCAGCCATGAATTATTTGCGTCGGCGTCTCTCGGACAGCACTTTCATCTCCAACCTGCCCAATGGCTACATGACAGACCTCCAGAGGCCTGACCAAGCTCAGCCTCCTCCACCTGCCTCCACCACCCCTGCCAAGTCTCCTACAGCTGGGCCTACACCTCCAGCCACTTCCCCAGCTCCAGAGAGGAAACCCCAGCCAGCTCAGTCCACCGGAGCGGGTTTCTTTAGCTCCATCACCAACGTTGTTAAGCAGACAGCTGCCTCCGCAGGGCTAGTGGAGCAGACCCAAGTCACGACACCTAAGAAGTTCAAGATTCTCCTGGTAATTGACGAGCCCCAGCAGGAGTGGTAAGACAATGTGTTGCTCTCCTCAGCCATATAGTTAATCTTGAATAATTCATAGGCTGTGTATTGTTTGTTTGCTCATCCTCTATCTATCCTCTATTCTTCTCATGATTCCTTTGAATGTAGTAGTTGGGTAAGGGTTAAAGAACCACTGAAACAACATCTGTATCTAGCACCCTGCAAATGTGAATGGGTGCTGCTGCTGTGGTTTGATGGTACAGCATGCTAGTGTTACGATAATACACAGAGGCAGCCAATACTTAAGGAAATACGGTCCATTGATTCTCAGCAGTAATGACATTACACCAAAATCAAGGAGTTTTTATTGCCCTCTCTTTAAGTTGTAAGAACAGTTTTTTGTTGTTGTTTTTTTTTTTTTGTATTATACATATTGGAGAAATATAAGGAAGGGTTTCTGACTGCAGCCAGCAAAGAAATTGGCACATTTACTAAACTCATTGATAGTATTGTCCTGTAATGTGGCATTTTACTATTCTTAAAAATAGATGTTCCACAGGTTGTGCAGAATTGGGAAATGTACATTATTTCTCTGGAAGTAGTCTAAATACTGCAGTGCTTTCCCTCCATCAATGGGGTTTCCCCCTGCTCACTCATAACAGGTCACATGACGTGCCCTGCGCTAACATAGGGAACAATTAATGTAACTAACAGCAGAACATGGTGCATAGGGTTCCATTAGTTGGTCATAAAAGTGGTGTATAGCAGAGGGTTGAGTAAAACATAGAGGACAAAATTGAATTAAACTCATCTGCATGGCATTTGTCAGCCTGCTGGGAGAAAGGACCATCATGTCATTAATGTAAAGAGTGGTCTTACGCTAAGGCATTTAAGCTGTTACACTGACAATCAGTGTCCTGGGGGATCTTTCTCAGAGGTTATTTAAAACAAGTATTTTTTCAGAATACTGTCGTAAAGAATTGCAGTGCTCTAAATAAATATGCACACAGATTTGAGAGGAAATTCATTTTGCATAGAGGCTGATATCTTGTCGAAAAGTAAAGAATATGGTAATTCTATTACTACATGATATATTTTCCACTGCAATGTGTGTGCAAGAGCTGTGCAGCTGGATAGGACAGTGGATGGCCCACACGTTTGTGTGTGTGTGTGTGTGTGTGTGTGATTGTCTTTTGGCACCCATTGTTCAATATTTACAGCTATGAACATTATAAATTGCTACCTAGAGATAGAAAGCAGGAAACTGAAACTCAACTCTGTGATGCTTTACTAATCTACAGCTCAAAGAGACTACTTTCACACTGGGTGATATGCTGACTGTGGAATCTTTGGGCTTTCCTAAGGCATGGAAATAAAATCTTAATTAAATTACATCACAATATTAGGCATTTAACTAAGTGAAATAAACTAATTCATTACCAAAAAGCCTTCACATTTGGGATCCATCTATGCAGGGTGTCATGTTGTATACGTGTGTTACATCAAGACTAATATGTCACCTGTATCACATAGAGACCTTAACTAAATGGCCACTTACACTGATTAAAACACATATTTATAGACAGCTGAATTTAATGGAATCTTCTGAAGAAATTGACATCAAAACACACCAAATCAAAAAACAATATTAGGATATCGGCTGCCTAATTCAGGTGGCCTTACAGTGTCCCTCTTATCCTGTTAATGGCTGTTTAAGGACTGGCCATTTATATAATAGAAAAGGTCAGATCCTCGTCAGCAGGATGGATCCCAACCTTATGCATTCACTTGTTCCACATTTGTTATGAGTGGAAAGGAAGCTGCTTTTTGAGGAATAAGAATTACAGTCTTTGTATCAATACACTGACACTGAAAAACATGTCATTCATCAAAGGTGAAGAATATTGCCAAGATTGGCCTTGGGAGTAAGATAATGTTTTACACTCCATCTCTCTCACTTCCCATCTTTTCTCATTATTTAGCAATATCTAATATGAAGTAGTTCCCCTGTATTTGATAAAATCATCAAGTAATTTCTGCTCTGACTTTTATTTCTCTTTCCCAGTGTATTCAATATAATGTTAGTTCACTGTGTTCACAGACTACTATTGCTCTTAATGGCCGCTTGCTTTGTATATCTTGTACACATCCACCAGGGAGATCAGCTAAAATACCTCATTCAAAAGACTTCCCCTGTCTGAGTGCTGCATCTATTTTTCATGGCTGCTCAGTATCACTGAGTGGGTAGTTGTACCTCTAGGTTTGGTTTCTTTTGGTTTCTTTTATGAGACCTTTCACCCAGTGGTTGTAAGTCACTATGGCAGTACAAATCTGCCTTGGGTTACACAGCTTAGTGTCTGCTTCATTCACATTCAGTGCTCTGTAGCAAATATGTGTTCTACTCTTGGTAATGTTTGGACTATTACCTATAACATGATAAAATGTATAGACTGAGAATGATTCAGAGGGGGAGTGTTTCAGAAAGGTACTGCCTTTTTCAAAATACAACATGCTTTGCATTCAACTCTCACAGCAGCGGGAAGAAAACCTTAAAAAATATAGAGTGTTGGCAAGCTACACGATGATGAAATGTCTCTTTATTTTCATGCAGGTTTTGCTGAGTACCTTATAGTATCTGCAATGTTGGTACACCTTGAGTCTGAAGGCTTGTTTATGTGCTTTATCACATTGTGCAGCGGGCTGTTTCAAGACTTTTATATATGCCCGCTGTCACATGAAAGCCAGAGTGATGAGACCTGGTGGCCCCAAGATGCACAAAAGGAAATTAGGAAAGAGTCTACCAGACTAATTGCATCTGGCAGAAGGTTCAGCCATCAACATCTATTTATCACATCAAATGAGTCATGTGACTTACGACACCACTCACGCTGACATTATCATCTATCGTCCATATACTTTGTTGCCATGTCATTATTTGTGAAAGATAAACTTGTGCTTATTCCTTAATTAATTTGCTCAAGTAGTTACTCTGTATATTTTATCAAGGATATTACAATGAATTGTAGGTGTTGTAGAGAAAACATGTTCACCATTACATGGATTCTGTCAAATGAAAAAGTTATTTTTTTCTTATTCAAAGTGTTTGCAAATAGACACCTTTCTAGCAACAAATGAGGATTCTTTTATTTAATCTCTAGATTTTTTAAAATGTTGTCACCATTACACAACTTGTTCATAACAAACAGACAAACAGGCAGTTCTGCAAATAGTAAAAATGTAGAATTTCATGGAGGCCTCCAAAAGCAAAATGTCCTGCAATTTTAGAATCATCCATTATTATGGACAAACATTTGAATGGTTGATTTGTTGCCCAACAGGTTACATTAAGCAGAATGATTAACAGTGTAGGATAAAATCTGTGCTGATAAAATCATTGTGATTGCAAGGGTCACAGAGCATATAGAGACAGAAAGCCATCTGTAATTCAGCCAGTGTTTTTACTTGTTAGATGAAGCTTCCAGTCGTCCAGAGAGGTTTGCTTTATGCCAGTAATGCTGTGCTATAAATTGCTCTAATGAAAGGAGGAGCAGATGTTCCCCTGTCTTTCTTATCAGACTAATGGCCGACATGTACTGCTCCCTTATTCTCTTTATAGTGTGGCTCGATTTAAAGTACATTTTCTTACATTACTTTTATTCAGTCACTTGTCACATGTTCAAAATTACAAAAATACATAAGGGACAGTTTTAACTGGGATCAGAAACAAGAATGTATTGTAATGTGAGCTTAACCTTCTTTAAACATTACCCACATGTGAGATTGAATGTTAAGCAGGCATTAAAATTCAGCACCAGCACTCGCTTACCAAGCTCTCAGGAAAATCATCTGAATGAAGATTTTCACAGAAATATGTAATTTGGTAATTCTTTGACATGGCAATTTGCAGCCATAAATGAAGTCACTCAGTCAATAACATTTTATGGTCAATATTGTCTTTCATACTCTCGAAATCACAAAAAAAGGCATTTTCTCATTTGGTTTCTCAGCTCCTCTTTAATTCTAGTCCAGAGTACCCATATTGATTCTTACAAAAAAAGGATCCACTATCATGCCACCTCTCTCTCGCTCTCTCAGTAAGCTGCTATAGGCACAGTGCCCAGAGACTAACTCCAGTTTTACGGCCAGTATGTTAGTCAAGGGCAATGTCAGAATTATTGCTAATATATAGCAAGAATGTCCTTTGTTTTTGGATGGTATCTTACACGAGGACAACACAGCGATGGTCTAGATTTTAACCATGGGCGCTGTTTATTATGAGCTCTGTTAAATACTATTTATATGAATCCACTATGCTAAAAGATCATGTTAAAAGTACCATAATATGGTGCTCAGCATGCTGGGCTGGGCTGAGTGTTACAGCATAGATCAAACACATTATACTATTCTCCCTCCACACAGCCATTCCCCAGTGCTGACAAAGATTGAAATTTGAATGGCAAAATGAAATCAGAGGCATGTCTTTTTCATGCCTCGTCTCTGTGCTTGTTTCTAGGGGTTGTGTTTTGGAAACACTGGCTCAGCCTACAGTTATGTATTGGCAAAGAGCGCTCATCACAGTGCAGAGGAGCCTTTTCATTTTCCCAGATAGAGGAGCAGTGATTCATATTTTAATGCTTGTTTTCCTCCACCACCAAATAGATCCCCATGCTCTAATTAGATTGGGGATGAATTATTCAGCTTTACCTCCTCGGTAAATATGCAGGGAGTGCAGGGTACGTGACAGCAGGGTGATACAAACTAAGAAGAAGTGAGAACTCCACAACCTGCCGTCAAACTGTATCACCACAACCACACTGAAACGTGGACATTCTACAAATCCTATTTATGTTTTGCACCACACCAGTTTACCACTGTTGCACTGCAGTAGATGCAGTAGTTAGTTTAAGTATAAACTTGAAGCTGTGGAAATGGAAATCAGAATGAAACCTCCAAAAAGGCAGATAAGGGTTCTTTTTTGGGCCCCAATTAGCATTGATTTACTGTAGATCACCCTGGAAATTTCTGCTTTCAAAGCTTATGTTGTCAGACCCAGCTCCTGCACATCAGTATAGGAAAAAGTCAAAGAAATCGAACATGCTGTTAACACCGACCGTCACTGTATGGCTTCTGCAGTTTTCATCTCTGTGTGATGTCAGTGTAGAGACACTGATCCATCTTAATCTAAAATCCTGTGGGGAAAGAGTTCCTCTTCAACAGTGATCCAGGAAGAAAAGCGTTTAAGGAGCCTGCAGGTGTAATTTTTATTCAAGCCAGAGAATAAATCTCTAATCATGAAAGGTGCAGCCATTTTCTGAAATTGAATAGTTCATTCCTATTGAACACATTTCCATGTGTTCAATAGGAATGTTTCCTCACTGTGTTGTCCTTTATTAACCCTACCGGGCCAATACAGCTAGCGGACCAGGCAGTAGGGAATGCTTCATTGTGTCTGTGTGCTGTGGTAGGCTTGTCTTCAAAAATTATTCAGTCTTTAAAAGTGTTGTAATGTTTTATCGCTTTCCTCGTTGCCAGATTGAAGGGGAGTGTTAGAAAGTCTGTGTATGAGCATTTGGAAGCATTTGTCTACTGTGTGCTGTCCTTACAATCAAAAAAGTGCGTTAGATCTGTATTCTAGGTTGTTTTAAAGTGATTATTATTGAATGCCATATTTACACTTGGAGTTGGTACAAGTTTAACATGCTCTGTGTTTCTGTTTTAACCAGGGCAAAATTATTCCGTGGAAAGAAAGTACATGGGGATTATGACATCAAAGTGGAGCAGGTACGTTTCACCAATATCCATTTTAAGTACTTATGTAAAACAGAATAGAGAAGGTTACTAGAGAAGTACTCTGTCCTCATATGCTTCTCCCCAACTCCTCAGGCTGAATTCAATGAGATCAACGTTGTGGCTCATGCCAGCAGGACCTGCAACGTTAACATGCAAGTTCTTAGAAATGGTACCAAGGTTATGAGGTGAGACACACATACACACACACACACACACACACACACACACACACACACACAAAAGAAGACAGAAAAGAAAGGAAGTGTTTTGTGTTTTAATCAATAGGGATGTTGTGTATCCACCCACAGTGCGGACTGTCTGATTCATCCACATTGCTATCAACACGTCCTACAGGTTGTCAATTAATTGGTCAGATTTTTGTCACATCTCTGCTATAATTTTATCTTCTAGGTCATTCAAGCCAGACTTTGTCCTCATTCGCCAGCACGCCTTCAGTATGACCCAGAACGAAGATTTTCGCAACCTGATCATTGGTTTGCAGTATGGAGGTGTCCCATGCATCAACTCTCTTGAGTCCATCTACAACCTCTGTGACAAGCCGTGGGTGGTAGGCACTCAGCAGCCACGAGAGCTTTATTGTAAAGCAATGCTGCAGGGAAAAAGACAGTAACAATAATCTATTCTCTGTCTGCGTTGCATTTGATCTATTAAACAACTGTAGTTTGCTTTACAAAATGATTTATAAATGATATCCAATGTATTCACCTTTTTGTGTGTCCAGTTTGCCCAACTTATCAACACCTACAGGAAACTGGGTGCTGAGAAGTTCCCTCTGATTGAGCAGACCTTTTACCCAAACTACAAGGAGATGGTCAGAACCCACCTTCACCTACTTCTTACTGCATCCAAATATGAATTCAGAATTTGTGACATTAAACAAAACATTAGCTGCAAATTTGTTTCTGCAAGTATGAAGCCAAATATAAGGCATTAAATCTATACTTTCTTTTTAGGTAAGCATGCCATCGTTCCCTGTTGTTGTGAAGATTGGACATGCCCACTCCGGTATTGGAAAGGTATAGAGAATTTTCTTCTGGCAGCAACAGGAAAGAATGCATCATTTAGTTTTGCTTTTGTTTTGGGAACTTTAGATATGCTAAATATATTTGCTGTCAATTTAAGAAATTGGAATATCATCAAAATATCACATTTGTCTGCATCATGTCTGCAAGAGGCAATAAAGTGGCAGATGTCTTTTTAAATCCCAGGCATTTTGCTTGTGTGTGTTTGTCTACAGGTGAAGGTGGACAATCACAGTAAGTTCCAGGACATAGCCAGTGTTGTGGCTCTCACTCAGACGTACACCACCACAGAACCTCTTATCGACTCCAAGTACGACATCAGAATCCAGAAGATTGGCACTGACTACAAAGCCTACATGTATGTATAGTTACATTATTTTTACTTCAACTTTATAAGTGAACTAGAACCAAAACTGAAATTGTTGTAATTTGTGTGCTTCAGGAGAACGTCTATATCTGGTAACTGGAAGACCAATACTGGCTCGGCAATGCTCGAACAGGTGGCCATGACTGATAGGTGAGTGTTACCTGTTTGTGTCATGTATAGTAACATGTTCAGTAGAAGTGAAAACAAGTTATAATCAGATAGCGGCGTCTCATTTTGCAGCTGGTTTTGAGTCATGTGTTGATTGTTTGGCTCAGGTACAAGCTGTGGGTTGACACCTGCTCAGAGATTTTCGGGGGTCTTGATATTTGTGCAGTCAAAGCTATCCATGGGAAAGATGGCAAAGATTACGTCACAGAGGTAGGAGTCTTGGATAATATGTGTGGCTGATATTTCTGGGACATACTAAACTATGAATAAAATATAAATATATAAAAGTACAAACATAGCCTGTTCCTTCGGGTCAAGTATTTCAGTATGTCAGCCAGACACGGTTCACATATAGCACTACTCAGTGGTGTTGACATCCTCTCTCTCTGTTATAACCACCCTCCTTGTGGCGCAGGTGGTGGGCTCTTCCATGCCCCTGGTGGGGGAGCACCAGGCCGAGGACAGACAGCTCATCGGTGACATGGTGCTGGCAGCGATGAACAAGTCAGCAGAGAAGGAAGCTAATGCTCCCGAGAGACCCACTACCATACAGCCATCCCAGGTATAGTGTCTCCTATTTCTTAAGATAAATAAACAAAAGAAATTTGGATTAGCTGGAAAATGTATTGTCACTGCTGAAAACAGGGCAGTTTTTCTGAGCTCAGGAAAACTTTTGATGATCTTAAAGAATGTGATGCATGCAAGTTATAGGAATCCTATATATATTTTTATACCGGTTTTCTGCATAACCTTTACTTTTGATACTTTAAGTGCATTTTGCTAATAATACTTACCTACTTTTACTTGAGGAAGGTTCTGAATACTTCTTCCACCACTGTTTATCTATACTATAGGATTTTCTTTAATTATATCTCACTACAAGAGAACCATCACAGTTGTTGCTGGATGTGTACGTTATTTCTTTGTCTTATTAGGGAGCTGGCCAGAAGGGAGAGCTTGTTGGTGAACCCACTAAGAACGGTGCCGGACGCCCGCCTCAAGGTTGTCTGCAGTACATTCTCGACTGTAATGGCGTTGCAGTGAGTCCAAAACCAGTCCAGGCCAACTGAGTCACCTGGAAGAAAGGGAGGAAGTCCCAGAGTATAGATAACAATGGCGTACCTTAGCTGAACACAAGCGCAAATGTGTGTGTGTGGATGCTAATAGCTAGAATCAGATCTTGGTGACGTGAGCTCGGAACAGCTGAGTGCTGGCCTGGACTGTGTTTTTAACTCTATGCAGTGTCAAAATGTACTGTCTACTTGTTGACCTGTTGATTTGTGTGCTTGTGTATTAGGTCACCTATGTTTCAGTAGCTGTGTTTTTTTCCCTTTGGGGCTGTTGGTGATGGTGTAAAAAGCAGATTGTGCCTACACTGAGTTCAGTGCTGCTGTGTGCTACTTGTTTGACACAGCTAGGAACCTTTTTTTGCCCCCTTCCCCTTTCTGTTTTCTATTTTGGTGTGTACCTTTAGATATTGTTCAAACTGTGGACTATCGTGCAGTTTGAAATTTGTGTATATCTCAATATGTATACAGTATGTGAGTGTGTATGGCTGTAGTGGTGATTATTTTCATACTTACATACTAATAGATATTTATTTTTGTTTTGCATGATTGATACAAATGCAGGTGCAAGTCAGTTATTAATGTGTGATCAAGTGGGATGTTCACGTAACATCGCTGTTTTACCCAAGCTGTGTTCCCTGTAATTCATGCATTGTGAATGTGTCATAAGAAATGCATATTATAAGTTCCACAGGATACATGTATTCATTACCAACCAGGCTTTAACACAGTGAGTGATACAGTGTACACTCCTGCATTCACATACAATGAAGACTTAAAGTATGTGGCCTTTCTTAAAGTTAATGTTTTCATCTATAATGTCACAAAAAAAGAGATTATTTAGAGTGAATTTAGGATACTAATAGATCGACACATAATAAATATTAAGATTAAGATTTATTAAAGATTTTATTATGTAGTACGTTGTGCAGTTGTACACACACAACTTAAATATATTTGTATAATTTTGAACCAAAGAATAAATTATTTACTTTCAATCAGTCTTTGCACTCCAGTAACCCACAATGTAAATATCAGCGAGGGGACTGTTATTCCCGCAGTGTGTCACGTGGAGTGTGTAATATCATCAGAGAATACTTATGTTCGGGAATATCCTGTTGTAAATCAGAAGCCAGTGAACTGATGCTGTTTTCAAATTGTTATTGTCTTTATGCGTTCAGTTGTGTGGAAGCATACATTACGGCTGTTAACGAAAAGGTGCATAATGTATGGTCTGCCATGAAATGCCAGATATAAAGTACCCCCCCGGCCCTCGCACTAGACTATTGTTGCCATGACAACAATGGAAGTGCTCCGAGGTTTAGCGTGGACCCGTGTTACTGCCATTCAAAGATTTAACACATATACCCTTATCACAATCTTCCTGTGAGTTGATGGAAAGTGCAATATAAATCTTTGGTCTTTTTTACTAAATAATGTATTTATTTTGAAATCAGATCTTCCATTGAGTTGATTCAAAAAGCTATAGTCATCCACACACTGAATTGTTTTAAAACGTTTTTACACAAATGTCACAATCACTTGGTTGTTGTCCAGTGGCTTTTGTGGAGGCAATTTCATATATTTAATACCCTAAATGGTGAAACAGCTAAAAAGCAACCAAATCAACTGTAAAAAGAAATCTGTACCGTTTTCCAACAATTTGTTTGTTACTATAGTATAAAATATGTTCAGCAAGCTCTGTGTGTAATTCTTTTCCAAGTCGTATAAAGTGCCATTGTATCTGTGAGCGTATCCTTGTAAAAGCCATGCCTGAGGCTTTATGGATGTGTTGTTTTGTTTAATAGGAAATATGCCATGGCATTGATTTCCAAGGGAGGAACAGAGGTTATAGCAGAGGTTAGGCTTTTGTTCAGTGATCATGATTGAATAGTTGATAAATTATAACTGGACGTACTTATTTGGCCATTGTGTTCAGGTGAAACTTATATCTTCAGACCTGCAGGACTATAACTATTAAGGCCCATGGTAACTTGCTTAATATATGTACTTTTAAAACCGGTGTTGGACTGTTTAAATCAAGATAAGAATACAATATATTGTGGAAAAATATCCATTCTGGATATTTCCCTTCTGTCACTGGCAATAAAGCTTCCTTTGCAATATATACATTTGGTCTGTGTCCTGTGTCTTGTGTCATTACATTATATTTTAAGGAAACACTTGTTACTGGTTTTATCAAACATGCAATGAAGTGAGAAAGCCATACCACTCCCAACAGCTCAGCTGCTGGGCATATACACTGCACTGCACACATTGTATTGGTTCCAATGCATGAAGCATCATCTGTATTGTGGTAGAGATAATTGTATAGTGACAATGTATTCCCTCTGCTTTGTTTGTGGCTTTATTTTGTGTGTCGTACCCCTTAACATTGTGGGATCACTGTTATTGTGTTAGATCGGCTCAGTAATAAACTAGTGATTTGTGAGAACATGCAAGACATACAACATACTAGGCAAGGCAAGGCAAGTTTATTTATATAGCACCTTTCATACACAGATGCAATTCAAAGTGCTGTACAGAGAAAAGGACAAAAAGAAAAAGCAATAGTTAAAACTATATAATCATAA